>SNQJ01S0023868.1:122841-175246 GCA_010110895.2 Picea sitchensis | reverse complement strand
ACTGTGTCTGAAAGTCTGCCTCCTCTGTTGTAGCCACTATACCACCCTTCTTCTTCTTCCTATTTGGACACTGTCCATCATAGTGCCCGAACTTCTTACAAACAAAGCACTTCACTTTGCTCATATCTCTACCCTGACCACTGTTGCTCTCTACTCCTCCACTCCTCTGTGGTTGGCCCCCAGTCTTGGGACCTTGACAACCACCTCAACCGACCTTCTTCTTGCCCTTTGCCCAAAGAGCAAGATCCTCCTCACCCTAACCAGTCTGCTGCTGTTGTTGTTGCCTCTGTCTAGAAACCTCTGATGCTAATCTGATCTCCTCCTGGACGAAGTCATCCCACATCCTCTCCCATGAAGGCAAGACCTCTCTGGAAACTATGCCATGTACAAATGGACCCCACGTTTTGGTGAAGCTATTCAAAGCATGCCTCACCAAAGAGTTGGGTTCAACAACCTCGCCGACAGCGCCAAGCTCATCTCGGATCTGAGTGTATTTACCAAGGAATGAAGTCACCGACTCATCCTTGAGCATGTGAATTCCCCTGAGTCGGTCATGAAGAACCATCTTTTGGTTCTCTTTTGAGCTCTCATATAGTTTGCATAAAGATGCCCACATCTCATATGCATGATCCTTCCCCGTCAAATGGGGTATAATGTGATCCCAGACTGCATCAGAAATAGTCCTCTTCGCCTTGTTCTTCATTTTCCTAAATTCTACCACCAAGACGGGAGCAGTGACAAGAATGGAGGCAACAATCGCCTCGACTATATCCCATAGCTCGAGGTCCTCCAAGACGAATATCATCCTCACCTTCCAAGATGACCAATTGCTAGTCCTAACTAGCCTGTCCTCAACTCGCATCTAAGATGCTGACATCACTGCCAATCTAACAATCCCCAACTGATGCTCACTCTACCAAGGATAACACTGTCTCACTCCTACTCCCACAGGTGTGAAAAGAGACAATGTAATCTGACCTCACTCCCAACAAAATGGGTGTGAAAAGAGGTCACAAAAATCAGCCTCACTCCTACTGCGTAGGTGTGAAAAGAGACTGATCTCAAGGTGTCCAAACTACCCAAAAATCCTCTGAAAAATTATGCCCTCTAACAACCACTGAAGGAGTCAATGGTTGTCCTAAAAATATTCCAGAAGGAAGTATCTGGCAGCCACTCAATATGATGTCCCAATTGTCCAAAAAATCAGCCACCGAAGCTCTAATACCATGTGAAAATTCCAGGTCCTATCAACTTGCTTTCTTGGTCTGTCTTTGACCAAAGGAAGGCTCTAAGTTTCACTGTCTTCTTGTTTAGTTTTTTGCTGTTTTATAACAGCCAATAGTTCAAATACTTTCAAGCTGATTTGTTACGGTTATGTTCTCAATTTGGGTGCTCTAGCATGTTGTTTTTGTCATAAAAATTAGTACATTCAACTCAAATAAACATAACACACCTAATACATCGTTTACTGTTGATTATGAACAGATCTAAGAACTAATATCATGCATTTGTAGACACAAGTATTTTTGGTCAACATGACCCTGGACAAAACCCCCCCAGGGAAAACCAGCTTGAGATTTATGTGTATATAAGAAGAAAGAAAATGAAGGGTTACAGTAAACACAATACAATATAGAACCTGATACAATAGCAACTCCAACAGAGAAGATATACAAGCTCAAATCCATAGAATGTGCCCCAGAATGGTGTGCCCCTCATGCAAACCGCCAGAACCACTGAATCTGCCCCAACTGTCAACTGTGATGTCAAATCTGAAAACCCCTCCATGGGAATGAAGCTCCAGTAGATGTCCTCACTCTGCAACTGACCTCATTGCAATCTGATAGCTAGATATCCTACCAGGAATGAATCATCCTACCAAGCTAATGTGCCCCTCTCTGAAGTAGAATAGCTCCAGTAAATAAATGAAGCAAGCTGCTCCAAGCCTCCCACAAGGAATATTAGTGGCATCCCTCAAGAATCCTCATGCAACTGATCTCATCTCCATAGCTCAAGTTCTCCTCTCACAACAATCAAAACTCTCCATGAAGAATGTGCCCTCCTTAGACCCTTTGCGCCCTCTTAAACCACAATTAGGAAACCTAGAAATGAATGGTGGAGATTCAATCTGATCAATGGTTGAGATCTCCCCATGCATCACTAAATCATAAACCCACTTTTGGGTTAAGTTTCCTAAGTCCACTTATGTCTCCAAATTCACCCCTTTGTGAATTAATAATCACTTTATGCCAAAAGTGACCAAATTCCACTTTAACCAAAGTCAAAGTGAAAATAGACAAAAGTACAAGGTACAAAGTGTCATGTCCTTCCCTCATGTGCTAAGGAGGTCAAAATCACATGGGTAACACCTCCCAAGTTACAAATATCAACAAACAAGATCCAGGAGAAGATGCCCCAAATACAGAAGAAGATGTTTTCCTTCGAATTAAATGAAAGTATTGAGCCTTCAAGGTTCGTGGTAACATTGATAGACAGGTGCACCCAATGCATTGAACATGGACAATCAAGTTTAGCTGGGAGAAAATGAGAAAGCATGCACAACGTCCACCTTCTCCATCCACTTTACCTTTCATCCTCCAGAAGTCACTTACCCCGTTTATCCCTACCGCTTGCATTCTTACATCCACTCATCCCACCTCCTCATTAGAAACTTGTTCCCCCATCATTCTTTTCATGAACACTTACTCTTCCCTGTAACCGTTATCCATTTCGTAATGATCCAACGATGAGCCATTCATCTAATTATTCCCCCCCATGACTCCAACTACAATCCCTTGCCCTAATGAACACACCCGAAGGGACATATGGAAACGAGATAATATGGCCAAGACAGTAATTCGAATGATTGGGTAGCTTTAATGACATGTGTACTTGGCTCAAAGATCAAAGTAAAGTGAACGCATCTACCAGCAAATGAAGAGATAAAGGAAGCGCCAGCAAAATTCAACAATATTTTCATGATGTTGTTTTATTCAAATGTATTTTATTTTTAGTTAAGTATTGGAAGATGTCAAGATTTTAGATTTATTCTAGACATCTTCTTGTCGAATGTAAAAGAGAAACTCTTTTTGAGTATTAATACAAGTGCAGACAAATATTATGTGTTCAATTTGAGTTATGTGTTCCCTATATGCTTCCATTACTCTGAATTTCTTTCTGTAATTCTTCAAGAGTGATTGATTCCAATTTAGGACTACATCTACTATGATCATATTATACCAGGAGTTCATTAAGTAAAAAACTTTTCCTCTGTTATTACTATGAGTAAAACAAGACCTGTGATCTTTGTGAATTACTGCATTATTATATCTTATTCAAGGGTGCATCTTCTACTTTTCTTCTACTGCAAACAAGGTGAGACTTATCTGTAATTGATACCTGGATTTGTTTAATAGTTTTGTGAATCTTTCTACATCATTTGACATTATAATTGCGACTCGGATAATGATATACAACCTCTGTAGTGTCTTATTATTAATTCATTTTAAAGATTATTTCTTAGAAAATTGAAGGTAGGAAAAGAACTCATAAAAAAAAATCATTTAAAACCTTTGATGCCTGACATTATTCTTTGAGCCTTAGAATCAATCTCAAGAAAAACATTTTTTTGGCGTCGCTGTCGGGGACGAAGAAATGAAATCATTTTCCCTGGGAGAACGACAAGGTAAATTTTGGTCTTTGGTGGTGAACAAAGATTGAGTACGTGAGTAAGGATTTCTTTATCTTTCACTTGGCAACTCCATCGTAGACAAAACTAGCATTTAGTCGAAACAATACCAGGAAAAACTCAGACGAAAATAAGACTACACTAGTTTGGGATCCCAAAAAATTGTTGAAACCAAAGGGATATCTCAGACAAACTTATGCATCGGCGGGTAAGGTCCATCAACCTAGAATTACAGAAGTTAATTTTAAGATTCCCGCTGAAGAACAAACTCTTAAAGAAAATTTTAAGCAAGTTCATTCTGCAGAAGCATCAACAAGTAAACCCGAAGTTAAACTTGAAACTCCAAAGGTAATTATTCCCGAAATAAGATTTGAGAACAAAAGATCCATTTCAATCCCCACTATCATTAATACTAAGCCGATTCTTTCCCTTCCCGAAGTAAAATTTTATGTTTCCCGAAATCATGAAGACTATTTTCTATACCCAAATTCCTCCCCTTTTACTTCTCCTATCTATATATCAGGTAAAATTGAGCAACCGAGCTCAAGTTTTCATTTTCCCCCTCATATGGATCTTTCGTCTTCTCACGATAATTTTCCCGAACTTCATTCACAACATCCTGAAATAGTCGAATGATAAGTAAATTAGCCTTTCGAAGTTTTTGAAAATCTCCTTTTTAGTCCCCAAATTTCGTCTGTTAGACTTTCAATGGTCGGTGTTGGAGGTGTTGGTGCTGATGGTGCTAGAGGCGCTAGGGATGGTGGACAAGCTCAACCTCCTAGGATCTTTGCCAAGGTAGCTACTAGATATTCTCCCCTATTCTTTCATATTGTCTTGCATGATTTACCTGAAAATTACATGAAGAACCTCCCCAAATTCATGGGAGAAGGGGATCTAACATCAACAAAACATATATCATTTTTCGATCAATTTGTTGATATTCTTGACATTGAACACAAGGATGTTTACACAAGACTGTTAGCACAAACTTTTGAAGGACACGTAAGAACTTGGTTTAGAGGACTTCCAGTAGGTTCTATACGATCATATGACGATCTAGAAACTTCCTTCCTAAGGCAATGGGGTGAGAAAAAGGATCATCTTTATTACTTAATTGAATTCAGGGCCTTGAGAAAGAAGAATTTTAAATCAGTTCTAGAATTTATCCAAAGATTTAATAAGCTTTATCACAAAATCCCAGCCGAAGTTAAACCTTCTCAACGAGCTGCAAAAGTCACTTTTGCAGGGGCTTTCGATTCTTATTTCACTTTACTGTTGAGAGAGACAAGATCCACTACTTTAGTGGGGATGGAAGATGATGCCATAGAAATTGAGTCCAATATGATGGCATCTAGGAAGTTGAAAGCTAAGGTTGAGATGGGAGCCATAGAAACCAAGTGTTTTAAAGAACATGCAAGACCCTCTAGATCTGGAAAGTCCGTAGAGGAAAAAATGGAGGAGATGGCCAAAATTATTAAAGATTTATCAAAAACAAATTCTAGGATGGAAACAGAGAAATCCAAACATGATCCATATGTTAGGAATCAATTTAGGAGAAACCCTAATCCTCAGATACAACAAATACAAATAAAAAATGAGGATCAAAAGATTCAAGCTTCGTTTAAAACTGAGAGTTTCATGCAGATAGTTGAAGTACAAGGTTATGAATAATTAGAGGAAGATCTAAACAACCTCACCGATGATGATCTTGAGCCTCACCTAACCAAGCAGGATTATGAGAAATCCTTAGATCTGGAATCTTTGTTTAATAATGATGAAAACATCAATAATCTGGGGAACTCTACATACAAAGGTCTCATTGACTCAATAATGGTTGAGCTTCAACATAAATATAATTTAAGGCCAAGAGAAAAAAGTTCTACAAATATTCCACCGAAAAATATTTTATCACGAAACAAAGCAAATGAGGCAACAGTTACAAAACCATCAACTCCGATGCAATTTGCCTGAACAAAGCAAGTTGAAACAAAATCAACGCAAAATAAGAATACAGAAGCGGAAGTCCAGACCAGGGAAATTGAAAAACCAATTGTGAGTTTCAATTTAGAGAATGAACTTAATAAAATTAAAATTCCAATGCCTTTGGTTGAACTTGCTAGGAACTCGATATATAAAAAAAAATCACTAAAGCAATAAATTTTTCTGATGTTGAATGTCAAGCTGATGTTATCAATTTGCAGGACAAAAAACCTACAATCATGTTCGGACCACACATTGAAAACAATAAGGATTTTGTCGCTCCTTTATATATTACACTAACTGTGCACTATCATTTACTTTACAATTGCATATTAGACTTGGGAGCCTCGCATAATTTAATGCCTAATATTATCATGGAAAAATTAGGCCTTGAAATTACCAGACCTTATCAAGATTTATACTCATTTGACTCTAGAAAGGTTAAGTTTATGGGTATGATTAAAGATTTAGTGGTAAATCTAGCTCAGATTCCTGTGACAAGTATCCTTATGGACGTAGTGGTTGCTGACGTTCCTACCAAGTACGACATGCTTTTATCCAGATCTTGGGGCGCCAAGTTAGGAGGATCGGTCCAGCTACACATGTGCTACGCTACAATTCCAATTTTCGGTTGATAATTCACTCGACTATACAAAGAAACTAGACTGGCGTATACTATAAGTGACCCTCAAAACCCCAACAACTACCCAGTCTATGTTGTTGATCAAGACTTAGGAAATTGTATATTATCTATAGATGATGATTTTGAAGAATGTATAGAAGAAGAAAATAAAAAAACAGAAATTTCAAAGAAAAATATAAATGTTAGAGAAGGGATGTGGAAGATGTTCTTTGATGGTGCTTCATCCCGCGAAGGAGGAGGAGTTGGAGTGTCATTTGTGGCGCCAGGGGATAAGTACCTTATTCCTTTCTCTTACATATTACAATGAGACGTCGATTATACCAATAATGTTTGTGAATATGAATCTTTAGTTTTAGGATTAGAAGCTGCAAGAAAGTTAAAAATCAAACATTTGATGGTTTATGGTGATGCAGAGCTCATTGTAAAACAAATAAAACAACAAGATCAAGCTAAGCTTCCAAGATTGAGGTCAAATAGAAATTGTGCTTGGGATATTATAGAGAATTTTTTCTCGTCCTTTAATATTCACTCTATTCTCCGAATGCAAAACCAACAAGTTGATTCTTTGACCAAAGCTGCTATGACCTTCATACCACCTATAGTTTTAAAGCTGAAATACCATATTGAGTTGAGACATAGACCTTCAATTACGAACAATGTTCAACACTGGAAATTTTTTTAAGACAACGAACAAATCAAACAGTTCCTGGAAATCGTTGATGAGTTTTCTGAGACCCACATAGATCAATAAAATCAGAATGATCCTCCTTTGATTATGCAGGAAGGAGAAAACCCAGAGAAGTTCCAAGATAAGATTGCAAATCATTGCATGCTATTACTTAAAAACAATCAAATTCCCAGAGGCCTGATCCCCTTAGAAAGGTTGTTTGACTAGGATGATATACCTTTAAAGTCTACCTTGCGACCTCAACCCGAAGAAGTTGAAGACTGTAATGTAGGAACTAATGAAGATCCCAAAATGGTCAAAATATCAAAATACCTTATGACCCAAATAAAGAGTAAATACGTCGAGTTACTTAGACAATATAAAGATGTTTTTGCATGGTATTATGATGATCTAAAAACTTACTATACATCTATTATTGAACACAAGATTCCCTTAAAACATGGTATTAAACCGTTCAGGTAGAAGCTTAGACAGATAAACCCAATTCTTCTACCAGCGATAGAAAGGGAGGTTAAAAATCTCCTTGATGAAAAAACCATCGTTCCCCTCAGATACTTTGAATGGGTGGCCAATTTGGTTCCTGACAGAAATAAGAACGATGAAATAAGACTATGCGTTGATTTTAGGAACTTAAATCGATCGTCTCTTAAAGATAACTACACACTCCCAAAGATGGAGCATGTTTTAGAGAATGTAGTAGGGGCTAACAAAATTTCTATGATTGATGGTTTCTCAGGATATAATCAGATCGTTTTTCATGAAGATGATAGAGAAAAAACTACGTTTACCACTCCATGGGGAACCTTTATGTATGATAAAATGCCTTTTGGTTTGATGAACGCATGAGAAACTTTCCAGAGAGTGATGGACATCGCGTTCGTCGGTGAGGGAGACAAATTTGTTGTTATTTATCTAGATGATCTGACAGTTTTTTCTAATTATGATACCAAACATTTGATACACCTCAGACGAACTTTTGAAAAATGTAGAAAATTTGGTTTGTCACTTAATCCCAAAAAATCACACTTTGTTATGCAAGAAGGTAAACTTTTAGGTCATATAGTTTCAAAATATGGAATCAAACTTTATCCTAAGCGAGTTGAGGCTATTCACCTGATTAATATTCCTAGAAATAGAAAAGAGATTCAATCTTTTTTAGGTAAGATCAATTTTTTCAGGAGATTTATTCCTAACTTTGCTGAAACAATAAAATTGATTACAGATATGCTAAAAAGGGACAACAAAGTAAAATGGACTGCAGAAGCCAAACCATTTTTCGAGCGTGTCAAGAAATCTATAGGGGAAGCACCAATATTAGTAAGTATAGAATATACTAAGAAATTATTAATCTTCTCTTTTGCTTATGAACATACTGTTGTAGCAGTGCTCCTTCAAAAGAACGAATAAGGATTCAAACAACCAATATCCTTTTTCAGCAAAAGCCTCATGGATGAAGAGATAAGATGTGATATACTTGAAAAACAAGATTACGCAATGGTGAAGGCTCTCAATGCTTTCAGAGCATATGTCTTACACTCCAAAATAATTTCTTATGTTCCAACAAATGCAATTAAATCCATCTTGGTTCAGCCAGACAGTGATGGAAGGAGAGGTAGATGGTTGCCTAAAATTTAAGAGTTTGATTTAGAAGTGAAACCAACCAAGCTATTGAAAGGCCAAGGTCTGGAAAGGTTGTTAGATGAATCAAATTTCAGAGCGCTTGGAATAAATAACTTTGAATCACATGATTATCTCCTAGATATAGAGGAAATTGACGATCAAGCACCTATAATTCAGATTGAAGATAAGTTTTCTTCCTCCGCCTGGTACTATGATATTGTTACATACCTCCTTACTCTTAAATTCCCAAATGACATGATGCCTTCTAAAGAAATGACTTTGAAACTACATGCAATTAAGTATTGCATTGTTGACAGCAAGCTATACTGGAAAGACACTCTCAGTTTCTTGTTATGTTTCCTGACAGAATTTGAAACAGAAGGTGTCATTGATGAATTTCATGGAGGAGTATGTGGGGGACATCATGCCTAGAGAGAAACAAATTACAATATTTTAAGGGCAGGATATTATTGGCCAAAGTTATTTACTAATGTGAATGCAAAGGTCGGAGCTTGCAATTCATTCCAACTGTTCCCTGGTAAGCAAAGGCTCCCTGCCTTACCTTTGATTCCAGTAAAAAATGAAGCTCCATTCCAACAATGGGGCCTAGACCTCATCGGATAAATCCATCCGCAATCAAGTGCTCAACATAGATGTATTCTAACCACTATCGATTACTTTACAAAATGGGTTGAAGCCATTCCAACTCAGAATGTTATAGATTCAGTAGTAATAAACTTTTGGAAGAAAACATCCTAGCAAGATTTGGTTGTCCTCGAAAAATAGTCATTGATAACACTCGGGATTTTAAATCTATGGCAATGATCAATTTCTGTCAGAATTACAATATTATTTTAGGTCATTCTACAACTTATTATCCTCAGGGAAATGGGTTGTCCGAATCATCTAACAAGAGCTTGATGACTATAATAAAAAAAAAATTGACAGAAAATAAAAAAGCTTAGCATATCCACTTAAAGTATGCCCTATGGGCAAACCGAATTGGGACCAAGAAATCTATAGGTATGTCTCATTTCCAATTGTTTTACGGTACCGATGCTATCCTTCCTATCAATCTTGCTCTTCCTGTGATGAAAATCTGGCAAGATGCAAACGAAGAGCCAAACGACATTACAAGAAGAATGAATCAAATCATCAAAGTTCAACATAACATAGTGGAAGTGGATGATAAACTTCAAAAGTACCAGGATAATATGAAATACCTTTTCGATAAAAAAATCCAAAGACATGGAGTTTCTTCCTGGTGATTTAGTTTTAAAATGGGAGGCTATATAGGAAGATGCATGGAAACATGGAAAATTCGATCATCTCTGGTTCAGACCAGTCAAAATTGCAGTTGTTGAGGGAAAAACATCATTCTCACTTGAAAATCTTGATGGAGAAATTCTTGACGCTCCTATCAACGGACGTTACTTAAAAAATTTCATGCAGTAGTCACATTTCAAATTTCCATTGTATATATCAGACTGGATCGACATTGGCTATTTTAATTTTAATTTTTTCTTTTCTTTTTGTAAATTATCTGAGTCATTTGATCATTAGTTGTAAATATTTTCAATAAATTTATGATCGCTTGACATCATTGAAATGAAACATAAAAACATATGTATCACATATCATCTCTATTCTACAGGACTTTCTGACATTTTGCATTTTATTCCTTTTGCAGAATATATCTTGTTGAACATGAGATGAGGCTGAATAAAAATTCGACACTCGTTTTTCAAACATTTGATTTCTACGAAAACATGTGATAAAATAATAATCTCCCTTGCTAAAAATTCAAAAGGAAAATAAGGTATGAGTGCCTACTCTTCTAGTTTAAATAAAATTTCAAGAAAATTACTTTTGAAATGAATTCGAAGGAAGTCCTTCTCATGATAATACTATCACATGACTTAAAGTGTCATACTGATAAATTCTAAAGACATCTCCGAAATAAAAATAAATAAGCTCAAAGGAAGTCTGAACTAAATACACAAACTTGTGTAGGATTAGGATATTTTGTGTCAGGTCCTCTGAACCCTAGATTTGGTTATTTTTACCTATCCCCAAGTTCTTATCTACTTCATATTTTATTTATCCTTTCTTAGTCTTTATAGAAAAAAATAAACTTACCTTGACTCTGAAAACTTAAAAATGTTTTTTCAAAACAAGATTAGGTGAAAATATTTATGTTCCTTTGATTTTAATTGAAAAAGTATGTCTAGGCTAATCCTGATAATTTTAGATCTTCTATCAGACTCTAAACTGACTAATTCGCTCAAGTTTGATCCCTGAAAGATTATGATTCCTATAAAAAAAAATCCTATAGGCAAACGTGTATTGAAAATTGGAAGAAAGTTAGTTTCAGAGTATCCTTAAAATTGTTGACAGACCTTCTTTTCAAAAAATTTAACAGATATCATCCCTTTTATGTGACATGTAGATTTAT
This sequence comes from Picea sitchensis, assembly GCA_010110895.2. Classification (NCBI taxonomy): domain Eukaryota; kingdom Viridiplantae; phylum Streptophyta; class Pinopsida; order Pinales; family Pinaceae; genus Picea; species Picea sitchensis. The sequence continues at coordinate 164,172 of SNQJ01S0023868.1, read as the reverse complement.
TTCCCCCACTTCAAAAGGTTAAAATATAAGACATATAGTGAAAGGAAATTCATAATTTGATTTCCCCCATCTTGTTCAAAAAGAGATGATGTAAAGAAATCCATATATTGATTGCCCTCATCTCAGCAAAATACAAAAGTGTTAATTGAAGTGGTGAAAGGAAATTCAATGGGAGAAGTAGATAACTTCATCGAGGTACTGAACATGCTCATTGGCAGTGAAGCAAATTTTATGATTTATGTAAGGTTGTCATACATATCCATATAACACACTCTGTCATCTAGTTTTCTTTCTGGTGATATTTACATCCTGGACCAACTAGGGATTCCCTAAATAAATTGTTACATCTGCTTAACCTTGAAGCAAACGAAGTCGGTCGAAGACTGATGTTTTAGTTAAATTTCTTTTGACTATCTTAAAAAATTCTAAAATAAGTTTTAAGAAAAGGAAATTTAAAAAAAATGCCTAACTTGAAATCAATCATTAAGTATGTTTTGAAGGTTTTTGAGTTTTGGTTAAGTTCGTTTTTATTTGTATGATTAATTCTTAAATAAAACTGGAAAATGTTTTTTAAAAAGAAATAATGACTCCATTTACCCAATAAAGGCACTTGGTCTAGTGTTCTTTCGCACGTCACAGGGAGCCACAATCCCCAGATGGAGCCTATGTTGGAACATGCACAATTTTGAACTTTTGAGCTTTATATTTTTCACCTCTTAGAAATAAAATTTTACCCAAAAAAGAAAAACTTAGAGAGTTTCCTTTAACTTTAAATCAAATTCATTGGTTTTTATTTAGCAATAAGACGCTTACAATATTTGTCGTTGATGATTTTCTTTAATTTGATCGAACGATCCTAATGATCTCTGAAGTTTTAGAGCCGCCTGAGTTTTAAAACAAAGCCTGCAACGGTCGCTTCGTAGCTCCACACTTTGGGTGTTCAAGCAAATTGAAACAGTAAAAACCCTGAAACTCCGAAACCCAAAGATAATAACTCGAGATAAATCCTAAAGGAATTATGGACGTGTCATAGGACACCTGTCTTTTAAATCTTTCATGAGTTGACATGTGGCACTTATTTTTGACATTTTCGTTTGATGATTCAAGTGACACGTGGCACCTCTCTTTTCTTGAGCCATCATTCATAATGACGTCATCTCTGCCACATCACTCTGGGAGATGGCCCTTCGGGAGTTTAACAAAGATTGAGTTCACAAATCACTGAAGTATCAAAGTGCTGAAGTATTGGACATTACAAAAAATTTAAAAGGAGTTAATAAAACATTTAATAACGAAGGTTAATCACGATTAAGAGTTAATTAATGACTTTGTAGTTTCGAATTTCAGGAAGTTTCGCTTGTGTTATATTCAAAACTTCAAAAGTCCAAACTTCTGAAACACTTGAAGCTAATACAATGTTTTAAACATGATTAATTAATACTTAAGAGTGATTACTCAGAAATTAATCACTTCGCAGTTTCAGATTTCGGGAAATTTCTCTTGTACTATATTCAAAACTTCTGAAGTACGAACTTCCGAAACACTTGAAGTTAATACAAGTTTTTAAACATGATTAATTAATATTTAAAAGTGATTACTCAAAGATTAACTCCCCCACGAATTCGGACTTCGGGAGATTTCCACCTTGTCACATCCAAAACTCCTAAACACAAACCTTCGAAGTATTAATGACATTTTTGATGTATTAATGTTAATGATTTCAAATAAGGATTGTGAATATCCAGGTAATGAATTCTATTATTTTTTATAAATTCTTCGTCAGTAAAGCTATATGAAGATCAATAGATTTTTTCAATAAAGCACTTCGAATTTCAAAGTCATTTTTACCATTTGCAATTAGTAGTTTTTATCCAGTGTAGAGCTTACAGACTTCTCTTGTAACAGGTAAGATAATTGTGTTTCCTTGAGGATTATGGTGCCATGAAAAATTGAAAAGAAGCTTGATGCATCGGGTGATGATTCAAATATGAACGCAAACGTTCTATCAGAAACAATTCTGCGAGTCTCGGATGCCATTAAAACTTGGACGCAGGTCTTTGATGTCTTAGAGCATGAAACCATCAACTGTCTGGATGAATCTTATATATCTAAGCTTAGACAAGTAGCACAGTCAGACCTGCATAAGATCGATGTGCATCCAAGAATCATACCCTATAAAGATATGATAAGTTGGGCCTTGGAAAATGTCGACATCCAGACCAAGAGCATCATCAACCACCAGCAGGTCGCTGTCGACTCTTTCCAACCAGAGCACCTCCAAGTAATGTACAAACTTTCCCCTACTCCTAAATACACTTACAATGTCGCATTCCTTCTAGAGTTTGAGAGAAAGAAATGCACCCAGTACGCCAGAAACGATCATGATTTAGTCAAGACCTAGTGGGGACATCCAGAGAAATTCAGAGCCGACGCTCATGGTACGTACGCCACAGCGTCTTTGGTCGCTCATATGTTGTATGTAGTCATGATTCTTTGTCTCATGTTTGGGAAGAAGAACCCTACACATTTCTCATTTGAGTGGGTAGTCATCATGAACGAGGTAGTCGAGGATTATACTTTCAATTGGGCCAAAATGTTGTTGGATAATTTGTCCAAGGAAATTGATGATTATAAATCAGCAAATTCAAAAGGGCATCCTGCCCCTTTTTACATGTCGGCATATGCTTTGGATTCCATTTGTTTCATGACCCCTTTTCCCCTGATGAACTGGAGTTAGACCCCGACTAGTTCTGAGCCAATTCATGTTTATCAGTCCAAGTTATGGGAGGATAACGCCAAAGATTTCTTCTACAAAATTTGTCACAATGTTGTAGTGCTTGTTCATATAGCCATTTATGGTCAACCACCACCCCGGATTTTAGAAAGTATTATGGGGAAGCTAGGCAAGCTTGCAGACTAGTTCATTGAGGAGAACTTCTCCTATATCAGGGTATTCGGTTGTTCGGTTCCTCCTCATGCTCTTCCATAGTTTTTACCTGGCAAGATGATGTACAGAGAAGTGGCGTACCAGATAGTGGCAGGAGGTATCAGCAAGGAGATGAAAGCAGCTCAAAAAAAGGTTTGGCCAACTTTTTCCATTTAATTTGGCATGTTCACATTGTTAGATTTCGGTCACTCTAAAGTCGAGGCCGCAGCCCTGGAGGATGTCAAATTGGTTGACATTGAATTCAAGAAGCATGATCCACATAAGATAGTGGAAATCCATCTGGCTCAGTTTAACATGAAGCGGTATGTACATGAGAATTCCCCTTATCACGAAATGTTCAGGGGAGTTAGATCTTATGAGGAAGTATAAAGCAGATTACAGACTCTTCCCCCTGACCAACAAGCTCATTTCCTCCGCTTTCAGAAAGACATGCGAAACAGTTTACCCAAGATATTCCATGGAGATTCAAATCTCACGCCCCCTTCACAGGAAGTCGGACCTACAGGATCTGATCCAAGTTCCTCCACTAAGCACAAAGCTGAGGAAGTTTCGAAAGGCCCAGAAGTGTTATTTCATGAGATAAGAGTGTCACTAGCAAGACTGAAGGATCCACAAGCATCGGCTTGGTTCGAAGTCGTCATGAATCTGGGACAAGTTATCCCTCATTCAACACCAGTTACTCCTACTGGCACCCTGAATACAACAGGACAAGCACCTTCCACCTAAATTGGTTTGCATATCACATCATTAACCCCTCTACAGACCAACTTCGGAAATCCTAGTTCCGAACTTACTTTCGTAGGTGATCTTACTCCTATCTTTCCCGAAGAGATGCCTCCCTCGGACTTTTTTTTTAGCAAGAAACGGAAATCCATCGTGAAGAGGGAATCTCACCAAAAGGATGGGGTTATCACTAAAATACAAAGACTAGTGTATAACGGGAAAGACCATGATGGTCCAGAGTTTGCAAAATAAGTTGTAGGTTCGTTGGGGGCTTTTGCCACTGCCAATCAATGGTCAGTGTACAATTTAACTGAACAACTGCGAGATAAGTGCCTCTTGGTAGAAAAAATGAAAAATAAGATATACACTATAGAGCACAATATCAAAAGTAGGATGAACTGGGACTTTGAGAAAATCAGGGCTAGTGATTAGCAACAAATTAAGTAGCTACAGGAAAACCTTGAGTTGCTCTATCAGAGTTCACAGACAAGCAAAGGACTGATCACTCGGTGTGACAACTTGATTGAGTAGATACAAGTCATATTGACACTAACAGAGAACACAAAGATAGACATTTTGACCTTCAAAAATCAAGCAACGGAAATCAATGAGAGGCTGGAAGTTTCCCAGCAAGAACTCTATCATAAAGTAGATGTTATTCAAAAATGTTATCAGGTAGTGGACCTTTCTCTAAAATATATTTATGTCAAGTAAAAATAGGCTTGCTCAGCCTGGTCTAAGTTTCAAGAAGTTCTCATATGGATGCAGAGAGATAATTCCCATGTTCTTCCTCTTCTCTCTCATTCTGAACAAGTAAGAGGTGAAATGGCCATAAAATCCTGGGAAACAAATCTGGAAGAAGGAAACAAACTTTCCCGAGATGTAAAAGAGGATTGTCTAGAGGCATTCTCTTCATTAAATAAAAAGTTGATTGAGTTCGAAGGGAATAATATCTCAGAGGCCTTGGGGCAGATTGAGATAGAAATGAACCAACAAAGCTCCAGAAAGAATAAGGAAGCTACTCAGGCAGCCATCCAAGAGATGAGCCATATTGATCTACTTAAAATCAATGAATGGTTGGTTAGTCCAAGTTCATAGTTTCAGGCCACAGTCCAAGAAGTGAACAAGACCCAGGAGAATTTTCCCCAAATACAGAAGAAGATGTTTCCCTTCGAATTAAATGAAAGTATTGAGCCTTCAAGGTTCATGGTAGCATTGATGGACAGATGCACCCAATGCATTGAACAGGGAAAAGAAAGTGTAGCTGGGAGCAAATAAGAAAGCATGCACAACGTCCACCTTCTCCACCCACTCTACCTTTCATCCTACAACAGTCACTTACCCCGTCTATCCCTACCGCCCACATTCTTACATCCACTCATGCCACCTCCTCATTAGACACTTGTTCCCCCATCATTCTTTTCATGAACAATTACTCTTCCTTGTAATAATTATCCATCCCTTAATGATCCAACGCTGAGTTATTCATCTAATTATTCCCCCCATGACTCCAACTGCAATCCCTTTCCCCACTGAGCACACTCGAAGGGACAGTTGGCAACGAGATCAAATGGCCAAGACAGTAAGCCAAATGATTGGGCTGGCCTTAATGACATGTGTACCCGACTCAAATATCAAAGGAAAGTGAGCACATCTACTAGTAGACGAAGAGACAAGGGAAGCGCCAACAAAACTCAACAATATTTGCATGTTGTTGTTTTATTCAGATGTATTCTATTTTTAGTCAAGTATTGTAAGAAGTCCAATGGTTTTCAGTTGTGACAGGTTTTGTATAAATACATATATTTTAGATCTATTCCAGGCGGATTCTTGCCGAATGTAAAAGAGAAACTCTTTTTGAGTATTAATACAAGTGCAGATGGAGATTCTAAGTTTCGTTCAATTTGAGTTATGTATTCCCTCTGTGTTTCTATTTCTATGAATTTCTTTCTGTAATTCTTGAAGAGTGATTGATTGCAATTTAGTACTACATCTACTGTGATCATATTATACCAGGAGTTCATTTAGTAAACAAATTTTACTTTGTTATTACTGTGAGTAAAACAAGACCCGTGATCTGTGTGATTTACTGCATTTTTATATCATGTTCAAGGGTGCATCTTCTACTTTTCTTCTACTGCAAACAAGGTGAGACTTATCTGTAATTGATTCATGAATTTGTTTAACATTTTTGTGAATCTTTCTACATCATTTGAAATTAGAATTGTGACTGAGATAATGCGATACAACCTTTGTATTGTCTTATTATTAATTTCTTTTAAAGATTATTTCTTGGAAAAATGAAGGTAGAAAAAGCACTCATGAAAACATTTTATTTGAAACCTTTGATTCCTGACATTATTCTTTGAGACTTAGAATCAATATCAGGAACAACAGTACCCACACTCGTTCAAAGAAGAGCTTGGCAGTGGCCTCTACTATGATGCTCTTCTTGTAGGCAACCAGAATCGTCATCTTGGAAAAGCGATCGACAACCACAAAAACACAGTCATTTCCTTGCTCGGTGGATGGAAGGCTTGACATGTAGTACATTGAGATGGATTCACAAGGCTTTTCAGGAGTAGGTAGAGGGGTGTACAATCCTTGTCTCTTAGTGGTCGGTTTTCCAATAGCACAGGCAATGTAGGACCAAATATACCTACTGACATCTTGTCAAAGTTTCGGCCAGTAGAAGTGTCGATGCAACACTGCCACTGTATTTTCCATGTCAAAGTGTCCTGCCACCCGAAAGTATTGGGCTTCCCAAATAAACTTTGCTCACTCGCTTGATGCAATGAAGATATGGCCTAGATGGAACAACATCACATCCTGAAGATGGAAATTAGTGACAACTATGTTTATGCCCAACATCTGGTAGGTGTTGTCGAAGTCAGGATCTGTCTCATAGAGATGGGGCCATTAGGAGGTCCCGTGGTCACAATAGTCTAGCACCGTGGTGAGTTTTGCGGCTAGAGGTCGGCTGAGCTAATCAACGAATCAGTAGTTTCTTCATGTTTTATACTTAATGTTGAGGTGGAACTCCTACAAGTAGGTGGACCACTTCTGATGGCATTCATTCTACAATTTTCCATGTGTCTGCATGAACTGCAGCGACTTATGATCAGTGTGGACGACTATCTCCTTCCCAAGAATGTAATAATTCCACTAGAGGCAAGCTTTCACAGTGGAGTACATTTCATTGTCGTAAGTAGGCTACTTACAAATGAAATCTAATAATGTCTCACTATGATAGGCCATGACGTGTTCATGTCGAGTGACGACTGCGTCCACGACATAGTTTCAAGAATCTATCTTGATTTCAAAGGGTTGATGTAGGTTAGGTAATGAAAGTAATAGGATTGAGCACAAGCGCTACTTCATATCAATGGACGTTTGATGTTGGGATGGACCCCACACAAATTTTTCCTTACCACCACCCCTGGTTACTTGGTTGAGGGCCCATGCAATATGGGAGAATCCCAACACGGACCTATGATAGAAATTGGAAAGGCCTAAGAAGCTATGAACCTCAATGAGCATGGTTGGGGCTGACCATTCATGGATGACTTGGATCTTGGTTGGATCCACATGCACAAAATGTGCATCACTAATGTATCATAGGTAGTATGCTTTGTCCATATTGAAGGAACATTTTTCCAAGTTGAAAATTAACTTGTGTTGTCGCAGAGTGTGAAAAACATGTTGAATGTATTGCAAGTGTTCTACCCAAGCCTTGTTATAGATAAGGATGTCATCCATATACACCACTACAAAAGAATTGGTGAAACTCCATAAGATATCGCCCTTCATCCTCATAAAATTTCTTGAGAAATTTTTCAAATCAAAGGGCATGATCAACCATTCAAAAATACCTTCTTTTGACTTGAAGGCAGGCTTCCATACATCTGTTTGCTCTATTGGGACCTGATGGTAGCCATACTTCAGATCAATCTTACTGAAGTATTTGACTCCCTTGAGCTGAACAAGGATATCGTTGATTCGCGGAATCGTGTACTACTTTCTCACTGTGATTTTATTTAGGGCCCGGTAATCAATGCAGAGTCGCCAAGTCCCGTATTTCTTTTGAACTAGCACAATTTGGCTTCCACGAGACCATGACTTGGGTCGAAAGTGCTCCTTATGGATCAGTTCTTGGATTTAACACCTAATATCCTCGTTTTCTAATACAAAGCGACAATAGATTGGTCCATTGGGTAGCAGTGCATCGAGGGTCAAATAGATGGAATGCTTGACCTGACACTACAGATGTACCCCTATAGGTGAGGATAAGATGTCTTTGTGTTATTCCACAACCTTGTCCACTTGCTTTTGTTGTATGGAGAGGTTGATCGCAAAGGCCATGGATGTGGCTGCAATATTTTTCTCACTCTAAGAATGAATCATGAAGAAGACAAACTTCTCAGTCTGAGAGATGACCTTCCTGCGTTGCTTGGTAGAGATCAAGGAATGGCACTAGGTGGGACTACCGCCGGTATCTTGTACAATATCTTTTTCAAAGTAATAAAAACACTACGAGGCCTAGAATCATATATATCATGACATTTACATAAATAAGGTTGGCCCAAAATAACATCAAAAACTTCAAGGGGAGAAACATCACACAATACCTCATCTTTGAATGGCTTGATGTTGTCTGTCAAGCGGCATTGTTGGCTGACACGAAAATAACTCCCTTGGCACAGCCATCCAATGGTGTAGGGATGCAGGTGAGGCATTGTTGGTAAGGCCAACCACTTGACAACCTACACTGAGATGAGTTTCGTCTGGCTACCGCTATCAATGATCAAGTGTAGCGGAGTGCCTTTCACCCACATATTTGAATGAAATAGGTGTTCTCCTTCATTTGGCTCATCAAGTTCATCGAGATGGATCTTGGTGGTAGCAATGGTGGAACTGGTTTCTACATCAATGATATCTCTCCCCTTTTCTGGTTTTGACTCAGATTCAGAACCCGCATTTGATTCAGAGGCTTTCACCTCTTCCACCAATGACTGCTTTGAGTGGAAATCAACAGTGTTATGCCAAGGGCGCTTATGGAATTCACACCACTTCTCGGTATCTTCCTTCACCTTTTTGTTGTCCTTCTTTGCTTGCAGCTTAGACTGGTTGTCCTGAGGCTTTACATATTTTCTCTATCTCTTTTTATGTGGATTGAGGTTTCCCTTGCTCTGTTTCTGCTGTGAGTGGTTCCCAGACCCAAACTGTCGCATATTTTGTTTAAGGTTCTACAAGATTTTGGTGGCATATCTATAGGCGACGCCTACAGACAAGATGTCCAAAAAATCCATTTATTCCTAGATGTATCTATGCATATAACCTCGATACTTGAGCACCAGATGTCGCTCAGTATATCTGATACCCATGTTGGTGCACAAGGTATGGAAGATGTTTGTGAACTCTAGCACTGCTTGGTCCTTTCTTGCCACAATGTGGTCCATTTTGTATACATGTCATCATAACTTCCAATAGGGTAGTATTGTTCCTTAATAGGATCCCTGAAGGATTCCCATGTAAGTGCGACTATAAATAATGATGGTTCCTTTGTTTCCTTTTTCTCACATAAAGTCTCCCACTAATATTTGACATGGGGAACAACTTTGAGGAGCGCAAAACTAATATTTTCTCTATTCGAAAACTTATGGACAAAAAATACTCTTCTAGCAGATTTAGATTCAACCTTCAAATATAGGAATATCAAATTTGATATGTATCTTGAAGGGGGTGGTGCCTCCACTCGAAGTAGATGTGTCTCTTGGCGGCAGTCATTAAAGGATTTGTGCAAAGTTGTCCATCATCTTGTTCCTCTCTCGCTCGAGGGTTTGCTTGAGAGACATTTTGAAAGGATCTCATGTTCCGTCATATTTCTTTTCACCCGTAATGGAAGGTTTCTTATGAATGTGAGAGCAGTTTTCCTCAAGAGAAACAAGCTCGATACCCAACTCTCTATACCCTGACCTCGTTGGGGACATGCACTAAAAAATGACAAGGAGAAGACCGATCTGATACCATTGATCCAGATTTATGAGAAAAACAAAATGAAAACACATATTTATAATATTAACACAGATACATAGTGACTAAAAACATCGATATAGTAAAACTAGACTTCTATTGAATAAGAAATGTGTTGAAACTGTAAATGCAGACTGAAACAAGCTTTCTAGAATGGTGGAAACTTATCTCTGAGAAGAGATGTGACGACTACGCTCATTCGCAAGAACATGAGTACAATGAGAATCTGGAGGCATTTTTACAATAAAAACGAAAGTTAAAACCATAGACATCCAAAAACCTAAGCCTAGGAGATGAAGCGCCAAAAGTCATGTGGGCCTTGTTGGGGTAAGTTAGTACATCAACTTCTCGGGGTCGTAACTTTTGCATACGATCTCTGTTTAGGGTGCACAATATATCGTTGGAAAGGTATCAACAAGGAAATTCATTTTGAGTGCTCAATGATAGCCAATTAGTAACATTGAGGTTCCCGATCGTGAAAAAACGTCATTTAGGCCCTCAAAATGGCCTTGGAAGTTTGGGAACCGAAAAACTGCTAAAAATAGTAAATTGCCAAAAAATTGTTTTGAGCCAGTTGGAATAGGTGGGTGGCCACCGATATCCTCATGTATCAATCCTCCCCATTTAGGAAGAAATGGTCTCATTGCGTTGAGTTCTCCCATCATATGAGGAAATTTTTGTTGAATTTGGTCGCAGGTGAGCCACTTGCCTTGGTGCAGGAGTTGCCCTGCTTTGATAATCCAATAAAGTTGGAGCCTCTACTAGAGAGTGCCCTTGACCTTTGTGCCCACGATCTAATAAATGGATTATTGTTCCATGCAGTTAGGTTTAAGCTCTGTTGGTGTCAATTGTCCTGTTATCTCTGAGGTGTCCAATAATGGTGTAAAATATGGCAAAAGTAGGTCCACATTGAACACTAGGTGCAAGCCCAAGAAGGGGTGAATGTTGATCTAAAAAAATATTCACCCACAGCCTTGGTTATGGTGTAAGGTCCATAATGGATTGGAACAAGCTTCTGATGAGGCCCTGTAAGGTGTTCTTTCTGCAAGTGCAACCAAACTTTGTCACCCACCTAAAACTTGTGTGGCATTCGATGTTGATCATGGCACTGCTTGTACTTGGAATTGGACTTCTGTAAAATATCTTGAACTTGTTAACGGATGTGTTGGATCCGCTCAATGAATTGGGTGGCTTTTTCATCTTCAGTCGAATCATAGGATGAGTCTTCCTGGGTGGACGCAAGTGGTAGTGCAACATCCATGGGACCCAATGGTTGAAATCCCAACCCCGCCTAAAAGGGGCTATGGTTGGTTGAGCTATGTTTGGCCATGTTGTAGTTGTGTTGAACATAGGTAATATTCTTGTCCCATGTGCAGGGGTGCTTGTAATTGTACATTCTCATGATATGCACGATTATTTAGTTGACGACCTTGGCTTCACCATTCGTCTGGGGGTGGAAGGCAATGGATTTGGTGAGCTTGGTGTCCAACAGTGAACAAAGGCTTGAGCATAATGTGTTGAGGAACCGGTTGTCCTTATATGAGATAATGGTTTATGGGATACCAAAATGTACCCACACTCATTCAAAGAAGATCTTGGCAGAGGCCTCTGCTGTGATGCTCTTCTTGCAGGCGACCAAAATCTCCATCTTCGAAAAGTGTTTGACAACCAAAAAAACACAGTCATTTCTCCGCTTTTCTGATGGAAGGCCCGACATGTAGTCCATTTAGATGGATTCCTAGAGCCTGTCAGGAGTAGAAGAGGAGTGTACATGCCTTGTTTCTTAGTGGTTGGTTTAGCAATAACGTAGGCAATGCAGGACCGAATATACTTTCATACATCTTGTCGACGTTTTGACCAGTAGAAGTGTCACTACAACACTGCCACTGTACTTTCCATGCCAAAGTGTCTTGCCACCCAACTGTAGTAAGCTTCCCAAATCATCTTCGCTCACTCACTTGATGGAACACAGAAATGGCCCAGATGGCACAACAACCCATCCTGAAGATGGAAATTAGTGACAGTTATGTTTATGCCGAACATATCACAGGTGTTGGAGAAATCAGGATCTGTCTCATAAAGGTGGGACCATCCAACGGTATCATGGCCGCAAGAGTCTAGCACCGTGGTGATTTTTGCGACTAGAGGCCGGCTGAGGCAATCAACGACTCAGTTGGTACTTCCTATTTTATACTTGATGTTGAGTTGGAATTGCTACAAGTAGGTGGACCACTTCTGATGGCGATCATTCTGCAATTTTCCTTATGTCTACATGAACTACAACGACTTATGATTAGTGTGGATGATTGTCTCCCTCCTGAGAATGTAATGATTCCACTGGCGATAGGATTGCACAATGGAGTACATTTTTTTGTTGTAAGTAGGGTACTTACAAATCACATATGATAATTTCTCACTATGATATGCCACGGGGTGGCCGTGCTGAGTGACGACTGCGCCCACAACATAGTCTGAAGCATTTGTCTTGATTTCAAAGGGTTGTTGTAGGTGAGGTAATGAAAGCACTAGGGATGAGCACAAGCATTGCTTCAGATCAAAAAACACTTGTTCTTGGGACATGCCCCACACAAATTTTTCCTTACCACCACCCCTGGTTATTTGGATGAGAGCCCATGCAATATGGGAGAATCACAACACGAACCTGTGATAGAAATTCGCAAGGCCTGAGAAGCTCTAAAGCTCAGTGAGCATGGTTGGGGCTAGCCAGTCATGGATAAATTGGATATTGGTTGGATCCACATGCACACCATGTTCATCAACAATGTTTCCTAGGNTGTGTTGTCACAGAGTGTGTAGAAACTCTTGAATGTGTTGCAAGTGTTCCGCCTAAGTCTTGTTGTAGATGAGGATGTCATCCAGTTACACCACTACAAAAGAATTGGTGAAAGGTTGCAAGATATTATCCATCATCCTCATGAAATTTGTTGTGCCATTTTCCAAACCAAAGGGAATTACCACCCATTCAAAAATACATGCATTTGACTTGAAGGCAAGCTTCCATACATCTGTCTGCTCTATTGGGACCTGAAGGTAGCTAGACTTTAGATCAGTCTTACTGAAGTATTTGGCTCCCTTGACCTGATCAAGGAGATCGTCGATTCGGGGAATTGGGTACCTGTTCCTGACTGTGATTTTATTTAGGGCCCAATAATCAATGCAGAGTCGCTAGGTCACGTCTTTCTTTTGCACTAGCATGATTGGGCTTCCACAAGGTGACGATTTGGGTCAGATGTTCCCCTTTTGGAGAAATTCTTGGATTTGATGATTGATCTCCTCATTTTATAACAGAGATCGATGATAGATTGGTCCATTGGGTAGCAGTGTGTTGGGGGTCAGATCGATGGAATGGTTGACCTGATAGTGCAGAGGTTTCCCAGTAGGTGAGGAGAAGATGTCTTTGTATTCTTCCATGACCTGATCCACTTACTTCTGATGCATGGAGAGGTCGATCGTAGAGGTCATCGATGTGGCTACAATCTTTCACTCACTCTGAGGGAGAATCATGAAGAAGAAAAACTACTCGGTTTGAGAGATGACATTCATGCATTGCTTGGAAAAGATCAAGGAAATGGCACTAGGTGGGACTACCTCAGGTATCTTGTACAATTTCCTGTTCAAAGTAATAATAACACTGTGAGGCCTAGTCTCATATACAACATGACATTTCCATAAATAAGGTTGGCCCAAAAGAACATCACAATTTTCAAGGGGAGCGACTTCACACAATACCTCATCTTTGAATGGCTTTATGCTCTAAGGAAGGCGACATTATTGGTTGATGCGAAGATCACTCCCTTGGCGGAGCCATCCGATGGTGTACGGTTGTAGGTGTGGCGATGTCGGAAGGGCCAACTACTTGAAGACCTCCATTGATATGAGGTTCTTCTGCCTACCGTTATCAACGATGAAGTGCAACGATGTGCCTTTCACCCACCTCTGTGAATGAAAGAGGCGTTCGCCTTCCTCTAGCTCATCAGGTTCACTAAGATGGATATTTTTGGTGGAAATAGTGGCACTGGGTTCTACGTCAATGATCTATCTCCCCTTTTATGGTTCTAACTTAGATTCGGAACCCACATCCAATTCAGAGGCTTTCACCTCTGCCACCAATGACTTATTTGAGTGGAAATCAACAGTGTTATGCTAGGGGCTCTTATGGAAGTCGCACCACTTCTCAATATCTTTCTTTGTTTTTCTATTGTCCTTCTTTGTTTGCGGATTAGACTGGTTGTCCTAAGGCTTTCCATCTTTTCTATGTCCCTTTTTCTATGGGTTGGGGATGCCCTTTCCCTATTTGTGTTGTGAGGGTTTCACCCAAGCTGCTATGTATTTTGTTTAATATTTTGCTCTATTTTGACGACATATCGATAGGCCGCACATAAGAACGATATGTCCAAAAACTCCATTTCTTCCCGGATGTATCTATGCAGACCACCATGATACTTGAGCATTAGATTTCGCTCAGAATATTTGATATCCATATTGGTGCGCAAAGTATGGAAGATATTTGTGAACTCTGGCACTGCTTGGTCCCTTTCCTGTCGTAGTGTGGTCCATTTTGTATACAGGTCATCATAAATTCCAACAGGGTATTATTGTTCTTTAATAACATCCCTGAAGGATTCCCAGTTAAGTGCGACTATAAATAATGAGGGTTCCTCTGTTGCCTTTTTCTCGCAAAAAGTCTCCCACCAATATTTGACATCGGGAATGGATTTGAGGAGCGCAAAAGTAATATTTTCTCCATTCGAAAAGTTATGGACAAAAAAATACCCTTTTAACAAATTCTACCATATGTCTACAACATATGCATCTATCTGACCTTCAAATATAGGAATATCAAAGTTGATTTGTACCTTGAAGGGGGTGGCACCTCCGCTTGAGGTAGATGTGTCACTTGTCGACGGTCGTTGAAGGATTTGTGCAAAGTTGTCCATCATCTCATTCCTCTATTGCTCGAGGGCTTCCTCGAGCAACATTTTGAAAGGATCTCTTATCACATCGTCTTTATTTTCTCCCACCATGGAAGGTTTCTTGGGCGTGAAAGAGCAGTTGTCCTTAAGAGAAACAAGCTCGATACCCAACTCTCTATACCTTGACCTCATCGGGGACATGCACTAAAAAAGGACAAGGAGAAGACCGCTCTGATACCACTGATCCGGATTTATGAGCATAATAAAATAAAAACACAGATTCATAATATTAACACAGAGACATAGTGAATAAAAACAACGATACAACAAAACTGAAATTTTATTGAAAAAGAAATGTGTTGAAATTGTAAAATGCAGACTGAAACAAGCTTGCTAGAATGGTGGCATCTTATCTCTGAGAAGAGATGTGACAGTGACGATCCTTTGCAAGAATATGAGTACAATGAGGATCTGAAGGCCTTTTTACAATAAACATGAATGCCAAAACCCTAAACATCCAAAACCTAAGCTCGTTGGAAATGTATCAATGAGGAAATTCAATTTGGGGGCTCAATGAGAGCCTTTCTCTAACATTGAGGTTCCCGATCATGAAAAAACGTCATTTAGGCTCTCAAAATGGCCTCGGAAGTCTGGGAACCGAAAAACTGTTAAAAATAGTAAATTTCTAGAAAATTGTTTTGAGCCAGTTGGAATAGGTGGGTGGCCACTGATATCCTTCTAGATCAACTTCTTTCTGAACTAACTAAGATTCGATCACATCGTTCTCTTTTGTATGTTGGTCAAGAAAATGGTTTGTGTAGCCAACAACTTATAATATTTTCTATTGAATTGAAGGAAACTTAGGAAAATGTTAATATAAACTTGGCTACTCATATTTCTTTGCAATATTTTTTGTCATCAAATCGATAGTTGATCAAAAGTGTATTCTCATTCATTTACTCTCACATTGTTTTCTGATCGAGTTGTTGTTTGGAGCCATTTTAATGACTATTTTGATATCCTCCATAACTGTGATTTTCCTCTTTTCTTTACTATATTGAATTATTGGGATCTATGGGTTTATTGATGATCTTTTATAGCAAAAAGAAAATGGTGCTTGAGTGAGAAATATGAAATGTAATTTTTGTCATTGGAAAATTCAATGTTTTTAAAATTGCAAAAAAATTGCTTATGTCAAGAAATCTTAAGAGCATTTGGGTTATGGAATATCACATGAAATTGGATTTTGAAATGATGTTTTGACTGATCATCTACACTAACCCATTTTTATAGGATCCCATGAGATTTTTTTGTTTCCCTCAATGAAATAAATTGGATTGGAGAATTGTGTCGCAAATATTTTACACTATATGATCAATTCCTGTAATCTAATTTGTTTTTTCTTTTCAAATAAAAAACTCTAGGAGTTTTTATTTTGGGCTTGATATCGAACGATTACCATTTATTGATTGATTATTTCCCTTGGATTATTTTTTGAGTTTTCACTGAAAACATTATCTTTGTTGCTGCAACACATTTATTACTTGCTTGTTGGGTTTTCTTCTTATTTTTCAACCAATTTTTTTTCTCTTTTGATGACTAGCAGTTTAGTTTTAGATCCTTTGGTTTAATTTTCTTTTTCATGAAATTGATTTTTAATTTCAGTCCTTCTTTCTACTTGTACATATTAATACCATATTTGGATTTGAATGATGTTATTTCCCGTGAGTTGAATTGACTCTTAGACTATCTTGAGGATTATTCTTTGAATTTTGGTGAGGGGTTGCTCATTTCTGGTCAGATACTAAAGATTTTTCTTATAAGTCATAAGATACATGAGTTTCTCTATTTGAATGAACATTTAAAAAGTCTTCAGCTGTAGGCATTGACTAATATTTGTGGTGGAACACATGTGCATGTTGTGCATATCATGATAATCCATAAGTATAGTAAAGTGTCTATCCACCCTCTTCTTTGAGCTTCACTCACTTCACATTAATATAATGGCCCATACTCTGATAGTTTCTGGGGAGACTTGTGGGTTAAAATAAATGCATATCATCTACTCAAAAAATCAAATCAACTCTCGTATCACCCCGCTTCCTTCACCCTGTGTGCATATGCATATCTATATCTAAATATAAAAGGGGGAGTATTTTCTGAGAAAAAAAGGAATTTGAAAGCACTAACAATAGTGTGGGAAGTACAAGTAAACTCGTTGGGAGTATGGACACTTGTTAGCAACGAGGCTATGCTTATATGGTACCAAGGAAACTCCGTCGAGGCTATGGATGCTTGCTGACAACGAAGCAATGCCAGAAAAAGAGAGATGAGGAAAAACTTAGGTAGATGTTTTCTTGTTTTAAAAGTGAAAACTCATGGTTGAACCAAAACCAATATGAAGTGTGCATCCAATAAAAGAATTTATCTCATTAATTGGCTCTTTGAAAAGGGTGTGTTAGATTCCAAGTACTAGAAAAATTGGGTTATATCTTTTAGAATTTTGGCATCATTGTGGTACCCATGATTATTGGAAACTTGTCTGCAGTTTGCTTATCTTATCTTTAAAACTCAGATATGAAGTATAGGCCCTAGAATTCTATTGACAGAGATAATTGGTTCTTCCAGTGTGTCTCCATTTTTTGTGGCCACAACAACCCTCCTTTTTACCTTTTAGTTTACAAGCGAAAGGGAAAGGGCTACTTACTAAAATTATGATCATATTGCCTAATCCTCTACTACTGGAGCCTATGTTATTTCTTTGCCTACCTCGATGGAGTTTGGGGGTTCGATCTTAGTTGATGATTGTATTTGATAGTGGTCGATTATCTATTTTGATCATAGATAATTACCTTTCAAAAATCTCTCCTCCTCATTTTCTTCACTCTTAGTACTTGCTCATAAATTTTATTAAAGACAAGGAAATATTATGCTTATCATGTCTTGGTGAATGTCATTTTTATCGAATAACTAATTTCGTCTCTTTTTTTGGTTGCAAGAAAAAGTTAGCATGATCTCCTTTCTTCATGATTTCTTCATCCTTGAGATGCATGTGGGGGAATCCTTTGATATTCTTCCCCTTTTATCCTTACCTTTATTTATTGAGTGTTTCCTCTCTTTTATTATATTATTCTATCTAATTAAACCCCTTAGTTGGATTCTTCTATTCGATATATTTCCAATCCCTATAACCATGCTTGAATCTGAGTTTCGGATCAAAAGTTATGGCTTCCCAGAGTTTCCTAAGTCTTCACTCACCTTTCCACCTCACGACCATGTGGCATCCATGTGGTTCCCTATCACTTGTGTTTCCTAAGACTTCACCCATTACTTGTCTTCATAGTTGTCAGGATCTACCTGCTTCACATCCTCCTAGCCTTTCGACAGCATTCCCTGATGATGACATTATTGGTCCTTCTCATCGTTGGAGCTCCCCTCTCCCTTGCACTGAGACTCTCCCAACTCCATTCTCTGACGACGATGCCACCTGTCCTATTTTTTCATCAGAGCTATTTCGCTCATAGTATTCGACCACCCTGACTATGTGCTCGACGACGACAATTCCAACAACTCTCGGAAGCCAGAGATGGATGGTCCCTATCCCATAAAAAACTCATAGTTAGCCGACAGTTAACCAACCCTAGCTCTGCTTAGCTTCCATGCTGGCATCCTCAGACACGTGGCACTACCATGACCTGTCACTCGCATGACACGTGAACCCATCCTTAGTTTGACACACGTCCTCCTTTGTCGTCGATGATCCATCATCGTCAATGATTCTTCCATCCTCCCTCGTCATCGGCGATCCATCATTGCCAACGATTCTTCTATTCTCCCTCATCGTTGACAATCCCTCGTCATCTACCCCTTTTTTTGTTAAGCGTTGACCTGTTGTTGGCGACCCTTTGTAGTCTAGTACCTCCCCGTCATCGGTGATCCCTTGTCATTGATGCTCCTTCCATCCTTACTCCTCACTCAAGTGGGGCCCTCTCTAGTCCCATGTACCCCTAAGGACATGCTAGATACCACATTGATATCCTAGTAAACCTGTAAAAAAACAACAAAAAATAAATAAATAAGGTATTTTTATTTATATATTATAGCGACAATGTGCATGAAAGGTGGGATAATGTAATGTTTTTGTGTTTATTTCTCATGTGGAGGATGAGCTTGGGTAAAACCTCTGACAACGTCGTCGTCGACGATTTCACCATGGTCTACCACACCCACCTCTACCCAAATGCCGACCCGGTGACATGAAACCTCTAACTCACTTGGAATATTTAATAATATTGTAATACTTGTCTGAAAAAGTCTGCATCCATTTTTAAATATTAAATAATAATATTTTTTAAATCTCGTGCATTGTCATGTTAGGTATGCAAGTCATCAACAATTTGGTGGTCGTTGGGGAGATCAAATTATCTTCGTCGGGAAATAATGGGGAGTGGAGTGTAAGCTCCTGAGCTCCCAAAAATTCCGACGACGAAAAGGAAGGGGAGTTTTATATTTTATTTTATTTTTTCTTATTTTTTATTTTTATTATATTTTTTTATTTATTTTTGTTTTGTTTTTTGTTTTTTGTTTTTTGTTTTTTGTTTTTTATTTATTATTTTGCTTATTTATTTATTTATTTATGTATGTATTTTATTCATCTTTTAATTTTTAATTTTTTATTTATTTATTTTAATTTTATTTATTTATTTAAATTCATCTTTAGTCTTGCCCGCACGGGTGTAGACTGATTGGCAAGTGCCGTGTAAATGGAAGGAAATTTGTAAAATGAAGTCTCATGTTTGATTCTCACCCGGATTTACTCGTGCGCCATTCTTGCGGGCTGGGTGGTTGCACCTAGGGTTATAGTAGTAGCCGATGGGGATCGACCCCGTGTCATGCAAGTACGAGAACCGCTAGTTGTAGATTCCCTTAGTACCGAAAAAGAAAAAAAGAAAAAAAAATCATCTTTAGTCTTGGTAGATTAATTAGTTTTTCATATGATATTTAAACAAGAAACGTGAATTGGCTTATTGGTTAAAAACATGTGTTTCATTCTCAGATGTCACAGGTTCAAATCTACTGGAGAGTAGGATATTTTTTGTAAATATCATTTTGGATTGATTAGGGGTAAATTTCATGTTTAACTCTGTAAATAATTTTTTTCTATGTTTTATATTTTCAATTTTTATTATTTTCTTAATTTAAAAAAAAAAAAGGAAAAATTGGTAAAAATTGTTCTATAAGCCGCAGGTCCCATGCTCGCCCAAGTTCTATTCACACTATCCATAAGGGTTGAACATTTTAATCAACTAATCGTTTAACTCTCTCATGTGTGTGGGATGTTTTTTTTCCAGAAAGAAGATCAATGGTCCATATTCACCCGCAGGCTAAATCAACAGCTACTGAATGACAATTTTCAAATGTCATAACTTTTGTTATAGGTGTCAGAATAAGGCCCGATATACCTCGTTGGAAAGGTATCCGATAGAGGAAGGAAATGGTATAGGTATCCAGGCCAGAAATATGACATAGGATTACAAAAATGCATAAAATAGACACCCACGAATGCAGAAAATAGACACCCATATGGAATAGTGCATAGAGGAGACTCTTTGAATAGCAGCCAATGATGAAGACTACTGAAAAATATGAGGAATACACCAATGGGGTCAAATGGAAACCAAGGTACATGTTATATAGTTATTCTCCACCTGATCACTTGGTGGTCATCATCTAGGGCTTAGCAGACTAAACCATTGAATCATACCACTTTTCCTCGAAGATTATGGTATGTTTATGCATGCTCATTGGTTGAAAATTTACAGCCTGTGCCCAGGAAGTGTTGGTCACTCCCTATCCTCCTACAAGGAGTGACCAGTCGCTCCTTGCAAGAATACAGGGCGCAACCGAGTCTGTTACTCCCTTTTTAGGATTGGTTTTGTGAGATGATATTCAACCACACATTCTTCATGGTTAAATCTCAAGAAGATATTCATCTTGGGCATGGAGATTTTATCCAAATTTCCCTTTGATCTTATCTCTACTACCCTATAAATAATGTGTGTCTCTCATGAAAATGGGGGAGGAAAAGAGAAAGTAAGCTTATATTGGAAGATTAATCATAGAGTAAACTTAGGCAAGGAACTTGGTTAGAACTTCATCAGGCTATCAAATTGTAAGGTATAAATTGTTTCCATTTGATCAATAGAAAATGTACAAGATGTTTCCATCTATTTGAAACATAGTATCTCTACTATCCAACAAATAATGTGGGTCTCTCGTGAAAAGGGGGGAGGAAAAGAGAAAGTAAGTTTATGATGATAGATTAATCATAGAGCTGAGGGAAGGAACCTGGTTAGAGCTTAATTGGGATATCAAATTGTAAGTATAAATCGTTTAGATTTGATCAATAGAAGATGTACAAGATGTTTCCTTCTATTGTTACTAATTCATCATCTAAGTCTATAATTTATTACTTTTCTAAGCTAAATCTATAATCCAATCCCTACCTAGTTCCTCGTAGTGCTAGGAGAAATAGTGAGTTCGGTGCCAGTGGGATATCAAGTAGGGTTTCATCCTCGGGTCTGGGTCCATTCAGTTGTGAGGCTTATCCAAGTGAGAACATGGCTACATTTTTCCTTCCCTCTTCCCTTTAGTCAGAGAGAATGGACATAACATTAGAGCAACAAAGGTAATGGACATTACATTGGAGAAATTAAAATAATGGACATGGCATCATGGGGTCGCTTCGGTCCTACACCCCTCGATAACTTTTTTATATCGCCATGTCTAGAGTTCATATTATAGTCGGGTCATTTGAATCCCAAACTAACGTTAGATGAAATTATTTATTAAGAACCTCAATCTAGCAAGAAAGGACCAATATCAATGCCTTATCCCTTTCTCCTATCTCTTTCTACTATCCCTTTCTACTATCCCTTTCTCCTATCCCTTTCTCCTATCCCTTTCTCCTATCTCTTTCTACTATCCCTTTCTCCTTTTCCTTTCTCCTATCCCTTTCTCCTATCCCCTTTCCCTTACTTCCTTTCTTATTTTCCTTTCTCCTATCTCCTTTCTATTATTCCTTTCTCCTTTCCCTTTTTTCTTTTCCTTCTATGTTTCCTTGTGGATAAATTAATGTTTTCATCTGTTATGATACATTATTAGATATATCATTAATTTATGCATGATCAATTGGATCTCGTGAAGGGTTTTTGTGTCTCTATGTGTGCAGATCTAAGCTGGTAAGGGAGAAGGAAATATTCATGGAAATTGACAGTTAAGGAGCGTGTAGGGACAACCGTCAGATTATCGAGTAAGCCTTCCATTTCAGTAGATCATTTTCACGTATAACTTAGATCTAGGAAAGTATATATATTGCATATATATTATGTCTTAGGTCCAGGAAGAGCCTAATGGAGGTAACTCCCGCAGGGTGAAAATATCCTACAATAGTATCGCACAAATCCATATGTGTGATGATTGTTTTTTACGTCGAACACAAGGGAAACCGCTCAGTCAGTGACCAATGATGGTTTGCCATCTACTTAGTGTAAGGTCACCTATCAATGATGGAAATAGGCCCCGAGTGAAAATCTAGGTCACACTCTCATAGCAACGAGTCGTAGTTGATAAGAGCAAACCCACCAACAAGAAGTCAATGGGGACATCATCTACTAGCATGAGTGAAGTACAAAAATACTTGCGAAACTAAGACATACTTGATTGACACAGGAAGGCCAACATGGAAAGTCAAGGATTTTTACAAAGTGGTTGACTCAGGTTAAAACTTCCCTTGAAAAAAAGAACGACACATTATGTGACTTAGCAATAATGGATTAAAAAGTAGGATACATTTGTGATATAGGAGGCATCGACATAAGATTCATATGACTGGAAAAATAACCAGTCAGTGGATATTATACTCAACAATAAGAAAAGTCTCCTAAATCCATATTAAACCCAAAATATTGATACATTGACTCAAATATTGTTCTTTGTTCAAGGGCAACAAATTGCTTCCAAATAAAGAGAAATATGATTTCCCCCATTCTGTATGGTTTTTTAATTTTATTTTTGTTTTTTTCATGTTATTAATGCCATAATAATAATAAAAGAATGCTATAGTATAGTGGAGGAAACGAGTTTCGCAAGCAAGCAAACTAGTTCCAAAGTGCAAGGAACATACCTATGCTCAATGAAAGGAAGCATGTGCAGGATAAGTACACTCAAGGGAATGTCTCCTCCAAGGATAAACGTGTCGAGTCACAATGTCTTCAATTACAAGGCTTGCAACTTGTAGGAATGCATAATCAAATGGTTCAACAATGGCAAGTTAAAGCCGACATTAGGCCTAGAAGTTCCAGTGGTTAATATGCAATGCAAAGACATGGTGGGACTAAACAAGGCTTCTGAGCCTACATAAAAACTATAACATGGGTGTCAAAAATTCCAACGAGATACTAACTAGGATACTTGTGAAGAGGTAAGCTCTACCATCTATAAACGACACCTTTAAAGCAACTTGAAGGGATGATGCCATGAACGAATGGGGTGGACCCTATGGCAGATATGTGAGTGATATGGATAAATTGATCATGTTGGTGGAATGTAACCTACCCTATATGTTGGTAAAGAACACAATACATGTTGAAGAATCTGAAAAGTGATCACATGAGTAGCAACATATGTTAGAGGGAGTCCCATAGGTAATGGCCAGAAAAATATTGAGAAGAAGATATGTAGCTTCAACACAAAATCATGGTGGGACTAAACATGACTCCTAAGCCTAATAGAAAATTTATAGCATGGGTGCCAAAATGTAAAGGAGTTCTAAGCTAGGGCGCCCACGGAAGGTAGGCTCTACCATCAACAAAACAACATTCTAAAGCAGATAGATGGGTTCACGTCACAAGTTAATGGGATCGACCCTAGGGAAAAGTGGAAATCGCAACTAAAAATGCAAAAGTGTAAGGTGTGTGAGACCTACTCAAAATGCCAATCATACGAGAACAATACCTACCTAAAGTCTTGAAAAAGACTCGGTCAACCAAAAACATCCAAAGTATCCTTCTACAACCTGAAATTCACAAACAACACTACAAAGCCCTTTTATATTAGTTCAATTAAAGGAAAAAACTATGGAAAAGTGGGTCTAAAAATTACATTAAATATTGATGCTTCACCATTTTACCATGTCATTTTCACAATTTACCCAAAATTTCCCTAAATTGGTGAAAACCCTCTTAACTTTGATTGAAGATTTCAAGAGCTTGGAGCAACGAATTCACGTGTCGTCTAGACCAAGTAAGTTTTCCAAACCTTGTTTTTAATTTTGTCCATTCAATTTTAAAGATTTCATGAGAAATTGAGGAGTGCACTCTCCTTTTTATCACAAACTCTGCACATACACAATTTTCCTTAGGGTGGATAGCATATATACACTATTCAAACGAAGGAGAATCGTGGATGTTCGTGACTGTCACAACTATAAATCGTGTATTGCTTTGCATGCATTGTATTGCTTGTTCATGTCCAATGGAGAGAGCATGAGCATGAGGATGTTGATAACAATGTGGTTGAAGACAAGGATATTATGGATTCTCTTTGTCAATGTGGGATGTATGAATTATTTCAAACAAGTGGTATGTGAGCACAAAGAATACTACTCAACATCCTCATTGACTATTGGCATGCAAATGTGGAAGCGTTCATGCTTGATGGGAAAGAATTAAACATAATGGTGGAAGATATTTACTTCATTATCGACCTCTCTTAGAGAGGTGAAGTAGTGAACTTCAAGACTCATGAAGGAGGTGGCTTAGCCATTAATGAGTATATAGCCATATATTGTGAGGATGGAAATGACAAAGTGGGTACGCAAATACCTATCAAGAACATACATAGTTTGAACCTCGAAGTAATATTATACACCATGACACATATGTTGGACATATTGTCATTGATGTCAACAGTCGATGTCATTACGTTATAATGATGAGTTGGTATGAACAAAGAGCAGAAAATCCATGTACAGAAGGACTAACAAATTAAGAGCTTAGGAGGGTTAGCAACTAAAGATCAGAAGCTCAGAAGAGATGACGCACATGAATCTTAGAAGGGGAAACGCATTGCAGAAAAATTATTAGATCAAGTCATGACTGTTGGATACGGCAGCGCCGGATCAAGGGCATGGATTGATTACAGAGCGCGAAGGGAGAATTAAACAATGTGTTAATTCCAATCTCACAATTAGTCTAGATTGTCAGATTACAAGAGAATGACTAGTCAATGATCAGATCAAGTCACGAACGTTGGATACGCAAGCGCCAGATCAAGGGCAGAGATTGATTGTGGAGCGCGAAGGGAGAATTAAACATGTTATTTCCAATACTGCAATTATTCTAGACCATCAGATCTCATCGATTCAAAGATTGACGATTGTGGTTGATCCACCAAAAATCGCACAACTTCAATTACGTAGATTGGGAGATGGGATAAACCACGATCAAGTTACAATTCTGCAATCCACAATGACCGTCGATGTTCACCCACCAATAGATATACAGTCGGCATCAGTTCCACTACCAAACGAGCAGTTTCCATTGCAGAACTCGACGATAGTTTTAAACTTCATGCTAGTTGAGGACCCCGTAATCATCCATGATCGTTGATATGCTCCAAGAGCATTCCTGACCATCAAATCAAGGAAAGTGGAAGGATAGGATAAGGAAAGATGAATACTAGAGCCCCGAAGTCCTGAAGTAAATGAGGACCTTCTAATCTAAATAATACTTTGGGAGATATCATGATCGTCAAATCATGTTTAGTGGAAGGACAAAGTAAGCCACAAAAGTCCCGAAGCAAACGCAAGTCGTCCGATCTAAAGAAAAACTTCGAGGAATGTAGAAGGATAGGATAAGCAAGTCTGAAGGCCCGAGATCCCGAAAAGATGAATTCATGACAGTCGTTGGATCATGTTAAGCCTTTTCAGGTTAAATAATGACAATTAGATGAAGTCAAGTTACTCAATGTTTACACTTCGAGGAATCTCACTTTGAGAGAATTGGAAAGTGGAAAAATTGAATTACCTGAAGTCTCGAAGTTGACATGAGTTGTTCGATCTAAGGAACACTTCGGGAAGTCTCTTGACCATTAGATCAAGGAGAAGAACATGTGCTACATGAAGAAGATCTACGTCATCAAGGACACGTGGCGTAATCAGAGGATGACAAGTGTCAAGGTCCCATAGGTACTTTAGGCATATGTAAGCCATGAAACTAAGTGACATGTGGTAGCCACTCAATTAGTGTCGCGTCAACAAGTGATGTCATCATGTTACGTCACTCCGGGAATTTTCACTTCGGGAGTTTCACCACCAGCAAACACCCAAAGTACCGAAGGTCGAAGTCCCGAAGTGGACATGAGTCATCCGATCTAAAGAACACTTCGGGAGCGTTCTCGATCATTGATCAAGTTTAGTGGAAGGATAGCATAAGTGGAAGTGTTAACGAACAACAAGTGGTCTCCACCACTTTATGACTTTTTCAGTAGGTGATCACTCCGGAGGAAATTGGAGCAGCGATTATCCGAACTCCCGAAATAAACGTGAACCGTTCACCCACCTATAGATTAAGTCATGGTTGTCGATTTGTTAGAAATCTCTGGACAAGCCATGATCGTCTGACTAACGAAAGAACAAATGTTCATCGTCCGATCTGTTTCGGTGAAATCTGATTCAGGAGATTTGAAAGATTGCAAAGGTTTGACATCCCAAAGGATGAATTACCGAAGAACACGATCTCAACACTGGACATATGGGGGCTAATAGGAAAAGGGCGAAAGAAGAGATATTGCTTAAATTAATAAGCTCGTGGTTCTGTGCCTGTGGTCACATGTAAATGGGTTGAACTAAGTGCCTCTGTATAACTTGGTTTCTGCAATGTTTGCAAAGATATGGAATCGAGTTAAAAATAAATCGATCCATACATGTGATCGATTTATGAAAAACATGTCAGATGGTTGTTAAAATGATGTGTTGATATGAAAAGTCATGTTAATGATTATGTTACATAAAACAAAGGTTATGTAATATTAAATGAACAGACATGTTGTTTATGAAGAGTTGTGTTGAAAAGTTTAAAGGGTTATAAATATGTTGATATGTGAATTAGAAAGTAGGTGCATGTGAATGTCTTATTGAAGATAAAAAGAAGGAGACAGAGCAACAATTATGAAATCCATTGTTTAATATAGAAGACCATTATAGGACTACATATCCTATTTCCAGATTGATGAACAAAGGGTGATAGGGTGGTGCAAGGGAAGGTTGGAGCCTGCAAGGGAGTAGGTTCTTCATTTTCAATTGTATCTAACTAAATAGGGGGTTGAACCCTCCTACCAGTTGGAGCTAGTGAACAAGGGACTAGGTGCTTCCTTGTGAGTTGTAGCTGACTAAATAGGGGGTTGTAACCTTCTACTAGTTGGAGCTGGTGAAAAAGGGTGTGGGTGCATCATGATCATTGGGTGTTGATCTAAAGAGGAAGAACATATTCCTTCTATTGTAACTTGTAAAACATAATTTTGCAGTTAATAGAAAATTGTTTGTGGTTTTCCCAATTGGGTTCCACGATAAAATATTGTGTTCAAACTTTGTTTGCATTAACAAAAGTAAAAATATGATCAAATTATTGTGTCACTGATTCACCCCCCCTCTCAGTGATAGGATCTGATCCTTCAATTGGTATCAAAGTAGGTCTCTTCACTAAAGGTTTGAATTACTTGAAGATAAATATACATAAGAATGGATCAGCAATTGAAGATGTCATCAAAAGTCCCTTTATTTGATGGTGAAGATTATGTTTTCTGCAGTTTTAGAATGAAAATCTACCTGATGTCCATTGGATTGGAAGTATGGACATTAGTTGAAAAAGGATATGATGTTCCAAAATTCACTCCCATAGAAGCAGAAGACAAGAAGAAATTTTGGGAACATGCAAAGCCTTTAAACACACTACAAGTTGGACTGAATAAGAAGATCCTTGCTAAAGTACTAAACTATAAAAATGAAAAACAACTCTGGGATAAATTGTAAACTATATATGCAGGAGATTCCAAGGTAAAGAGGGCCAAACTTTAGACTCTCAAAGTACAATATGAAGGTCTAAAAATGAAGGATGAAGAAAATATCTCAGAATACTTCGAAAGAGTCGATAATATTGTTAATGCAATCAGAGGTTTGGGAGTAGAAGTGTTAGACAACGAGTTAGTTAAAAAGATACTAAGAACACTACCTATGCTATATAATCCTAAAGTGCCCACTCTTGAAGATCGAGAGAAACTAGATGAACTCACCATGGATGAATTGTATGGAATCCTCATAGCCTATGAGTTAATATTAGGTCATGAGAACATCCTAAGAGGAGAGGCATCCTTCAAGGTGCTCAAGAAAACAAAAAATCAGAAGCAAAAACCTCAACCCATCCATCAAGAGGAATCTGATGTAGAAGAAGCCATTTTATCAAAAAACTTCAGAAAGGATCAAGGAGGTACAAAGGCAAGATGTCTTTCAAATGTTTTAATTGTGGAAAAGTTGGACATTTTGCAGCCAAGTGTCCCTATCTAAAGGAATACCTTGACGATGAAGAAGACACAAATAAGCAATAAAAGAAGAAAGGAAAACCCCAATATAAGAAAAAGTGTTACAAAGGGAAAAAGAATTTTTACTCAAAAGAAGAAAACAACATTTCATCATAGTCTAGTGACAGTAATGATGATGAAGTCCTTTTTCTAGGTATTGAAGAGTCTAAAGAGATATAAGAAATTGAGCATGAGGAAGAGTCAGAAGATGAAGCAGGGGTTAATATGTAAGAATAACTTCTCAGTGCCTTGGATGAATTAAGAAGATACATAAATAGATATAGACAGCTGAAAAGTTTTGTAGTTGAACAAAAATAAAAACATGAACATAAAGAAAAAGAGATGGAGAAACTCATGTGCAATCTGAAAAACAAATCCTGGAAGCAAAAAGGATGGAAGAAAGTCTAGAGAAGTCTCTTAAAGAGAAACAAATAGACTGTGAAATAATGGAGGCAGAATTAGTTCACCTA
Source organism: Picea sitchensis (assembly GCA_010110895.2). NCBI lineage: Eukaryota > Viridiplantae > Streptophyta > Pinopsida > Pinales > Pinaceae > Picea > Picea sitchensis. The sequence goes on along the minus strand of SNQJ01S0023868.1, from coordinate 135,430 downwards.
AGAAAAGAGCTTGACGCAAAACTTATCCAAACAAGATATGAAAATAGCTCTAAAATCTTAGATAAGATTTTTACCACACAAAGGGATTCAAGTAACAAAAATGGAGTAGGTTACTCAAAAAGAAAACCAAGTCAACTCAAAATCTTATGCAATTGCTCTCCTCAGTACATTCAAGAAGAAAGATGAAGAAACAACAAGTAATTATCAGAACTCCAGAGGATTACTTCCACCCATTAAGAAGGAATATAAGACAACACCAAAGAAGGTTTATCCAAACATGTATCCTCGCATTTTCTTTGGTTATTACTTTGCATGCACTAATTGGTTATTTCAGACACAAAGCTATGAATTGTAGAGCATATGGAAGGAAAAACTTGAGGGTTAAGAACTATAACCTTAAAGATAACCAAACAGTAGATCAAATGAAAAGCATAAATTATAACTCCTTTGCACCTCTACAAGAAGGGAACTTAGAATGCTTCAGATGTCATAATTATGGACATAAAGCAAGTAATTGTAGGTTAATGGAAGTCTCAGAAAAACCAAAGTTCATTAGAGAGAAAAAGAAGATTTGAAAAGAAAAAACATCAAAAGAGGAATGTCTTATTGCCTTGAAATCCCAAGATAAAGAATATATGTAGTATGTTGACAGTGGTTGCTCAAAACATATGACAGGAAACAAGGACAAGTTTTTGAACTTAAAGAAACAAAAGGGTAAAGTTACATTTGGTGACAATGCTTCAGGTAACATACTTGGGAAAGGCACTGTGAGTTTGGGAAAAGACAAAGCCAAGGATGTGTTGCTTGTTGAAAAACTGAAACCTAGCCTATTAAGTGTTATCCAAACTCGTGATCAGGGGCACATTTGCATCTTTGATTCCCATAAATGTGATATTAGAAGAGAGGACTCAGGAAAATTGGTTGGTACTACTCCTAGAACTCATGGGAATGTATATATACTAAATACAAAATTGAATGAGGAGTGTCATATACATCCAGTACATGAAAGTTGGCTATGGCACAGAAGGTTGGGGCACATTAACTTTGATAATTTAGTGAAAGTTGGGGCAGTAATAAACTTACCAAAGATCACAAAGCCCTCAAATACTATGTGTAGACATTGTCAACTAGGGAAGCAAACTAGAATAAGGTTCAAAACAAAAGAATACTCAACCTCAAAACCTTTAGAGCTTGTTAACATCGACCTTTGTGGACCTACAAGGACCAAGAGTTTGCAAGGAGATTCCTACTTTATGTTGTTCATTGATGATTTTACTATAATGGCTTGGGTATGTTTTCTCAAGGAAAAGTCAGAAGCACTTAACAAATTCAAAGTTTTTAAAACCCTTGTTGAAAATGAAATAGAGACAAAAATAAAATGTCTTAGATCAGACAATGGTGGTGAGTTCACCTCAAAAGAGTTTGACCTCTTCTATGAAACTCATGGAATAAAAGGACAATTCTCTGTTGCCAGAACACCTCAGCAAAATGGGATTGTTGAGTGAAGAAATAGAATAGTCCAAGACATTGCAAGGATTATGCTCAATGAAGCAAGATTATCTGATGGATATTGGAGGGAAGTTGTAGGCACATCAATATACATATTAAACAAAGATCGGCTCAGGATTAATAGTAATAAGACTTCTTATGAACTATGGTTTGGGAGAGCTCCTTCGGTAAAATACTTCAAGGTCTTTCGAAGTAAGTGTTACATCAAAAGGATTGATGAGAATATCGGAAAATTCTGTAGTAGTTAGGTGATGATGAAGACAGTGAGTACAAGTCTGAAAATGAAAAGACTGGAAACCGAAATTTTAGAGACAGTGGTTGTGACAGAGAAAATCTGAAAGAAATATTGGTTGGTCGATGCATGCCTGAATTGGTTGGATAACTAGATCAATTCTAGTTGAATAGATTAAATTCTATTAGCAAGATAAGTTATGTAGCAAGCAAAATATACAGTCTCTCGGATAAATATGGATACATATGATTAGAGATCGATGAGAAGCAATGGACATGTCGAAAGGTCATTTGAAAAGTATAAGCTTCAATTGCTCAGTGTTCCAGTAGGATAGCAGTATCTACAACGAAAACAGTAGGATGTATATAGTGGTATACATGGCATCCAATAGAGTTAACAGGGGGAGTTACTCGAGTTGATATTCTGGTCAGCAACATACAGATAAACAGAGATTAATCATAGGAGGAGCAACCCTTTGCCATTGATGTCAAAGGGGGAGAGTAACTTCATAGAGAAAAGAATCATCGTAGGGGGAGTTTTTGTATGAAGTTAGAGTGTTTCCCTCAATGACAAAGGGGGATATTGTTGGAAATATTTTCATTGATGTATTTTCATTGATGTCAACAGTCGATGTCATTACGTTATAATGATGAGTTGGTATGAACAAAGAGAAAAAAATCCATGTACAGAAGGACTAACAAATTAAGAGCTCAAGAGGGTTAGTCACTAAAGATCAGAAGCTCAGAAGGGGAAGTGCATTGCAAAAACACGACCAGATCAGTTTGTGATCGTTGGATACTCAAGCACTAGATCAAGGGCAAGGATTGATTGCAAAGCATGAAGGGATAATTACACAACACATTAATTCCAATCCAACAATTAGTTTAGACCGTCATATTACAAGAGAAGGACCATTGGAGGACTGGTCAATGATCATATCAAGTCATGATCGTTGGATACGCAAGCGCCAAATCAAGGGCAGGGATTGATTGCAGAGTGCAGAGGGAGAATTAAACAACGCACTATTTACAATCCCACAATTAGTCTAAACCGTCATATCTCATCGATTCAAAGATCGACGATTGTGGTTGATCCACCAACAATCACACAACTTCAATTGTGGATATTGGGTGATAGACTAAACCATGTGTAAGTTACAGTTCTACAATCCACACCGAATGTCAATGGTCACCACCCAATAGATCTACGGTTTCCATTAGTTCCACTACCAAACGAGCAGTTTCCATTACAGAACTCGATGATAGTTTTAAAGGTCGTGCTAGTTGAGGACCCCACAATCATCCCTGATCGTTGATGTGCTCTGAGAGCATTCCCAACCATTGGATCAAGGCAAGTGGAATGATAGGATAGGAAAAGACGAAGATCGGAGCCCCGAAGTCCCGAAGTAAATGAGGATCGTTTGATCTCAAGAATACTTTGGGAGATATCAGGACCGTCATTTCATGTTTAGTGGAAGGATAGAGTAAGGCACAAAAGTCCCAAAGTAGATGCAAGTCGTCCGATCTAAGAAACACTACGGGATATATTACGACCGTCGGACCGAGGAAAGTATAAGGATACGATAAGAAAGGCCAAAGGCCGGAGATCCCAAATAGTCAAATTTTCGATAGTCGTTGGATGGTGTTAATCCTTTTCAGATTAAACAATCATCATTATATGAAGTCAAGTTACTCGAGGTTTACACTTCGGGGGATCTCACTTCGGGAGAATTGGGAAGTGGAAAAATTGAATTACCCGAAGTCCCGAAGGCCTAAGTCCCTAAGTGGACATGAGTCGTCTGATCTGAGGAACACTTTGGGAAGTATCTTGACTATTAGATCATGGAGAAGAACATGTGCCACATGAAGAAGATCTATATCAGCGAGGAAACATGGCATAATCAGATGATGACAAGTGTTAAGGTCCCATAGGTACTTTAGGCATGCGTAAGCCACGAATCTAAGTGACATGTGGTAACCACTCAGTCAGTGCCACGTCAACAAGTGACATCAGCAAGTTACATCACTCTGAGAGTTTTAACTTCAGGAGTTTCACCACCAGCAAACACCTGATGTCATGAAGGCCAAAGTCCCGAAGTGAACATGAGTCGTCCGATCTGAAGAACACTTTAGGATCGTTCTCAATTGTTGATCAAGTTCGGTGGAAGGATAGCATAAGTGGAAGTGTTAACCGACAGCAAGTGGTCTCTGCCACTTTATGACTTATTCGATAGGTGATCACTCCAGAGGCAAATGGAGCAACGATTATCCAAACTCCTGAAATAAACGTGAACCGTTCACTCACATGTAGATTAAGTCATGGTCGTCAATTTATTTGAAACCTCTAGACAATCCAGGATCATCAAATTAACGAAAGAAAGAATGTTGACCATCCAATCTGTTTCGGGAGATTTGAAAGATTGCAAAGGCCTGACGTCCTGAAGGACGACGTATCGAAGAACACGGTCCCAACATTGGACATATGGGGGATAAAAGGAAAAGGGCGAAAGAAGAGATAGTGCTTAAATTAATAAACCTGTGGTTCTGCGCCTGTGGTCACATGTACATGGGTTGAAGGAAGCGCCTCTGCAGAACTCAGTTTCTGCAATATTTGCAGAGATATGGAATCGAGTTAAAAATAAATTGATCCATACCTGTGATCGATTTATGAAAAATAGGTTAGATGGTTGTTTAAATGATGTGTTGATTTGAAAAGTCATGTTAATGACTCTGTTACTTAAAACAAACATTATGTAATATTAAATGAATAGACATGTTGTTTATGAAGAGTTTTATTGAAAAGTTTAAAGGCTTATAAATATGTTCAAATGAGTATTAGAAAGTAGGTGCCTATCAATGTCTTATTGAAGATCAACAGAAGGAGACAGAGCAACATTTATGCAATCCAGTGTTTAATATAGAAGACCATTATAGGATTGCATATCCTATTTCCATATTGATGAACAAAGGGTCACAGGGTGGTGCAAGGGCAGGTTGGAACCTATAGGGGAGTAGGTTCTTCCTTATCAGTTGTAGCTGACTAAACAGGGGGTTGAACCCTCCTATCAGTTGGAGCTAGTGAACAGGGGAGTAGGTTCTTCCTTGTCATTTGTAGCTGATTAAATAGGGGGTTGTAACCTCCTACCAGTTGGAGCTGGTGAATAAGGGTGTGGGTGAATCTTGATTAGTGGGTCTCGATCTAAAGAGGAAGAACATCTTCCTTATATTGTAACTTGTAAAATGGAATTTTGCAGTTAATAGAAAAGTGTTTGTGGTTTTCCCAATTGGGTTCCACGATAAAATATTTTTTTCAAATTTTGTTTGCATTGACAAAAGTAAAAATATGATCAAATTATTGTGTCATTGATTCACANTTCAATTGGTATCAGAGGAGGTATATTCACTAAAGGTTTAAATCACTTGAAGAGAAATATACATCAGAATGGATCAGCAGTTGAAGATGTCATCAAAAGTCCCCCTATTTGATGGTGAAGATTATGTTTTCTAGAGTGTTAGAATGAAAATATACATGATGTCCATTGGAGTAGAAATATGGACATTAGTTGAAAAAGGATATGATGTTCCAAAAGTCACTCCCATAGAAGAAGAATACAAGAAGAAGTGTTGGGAACATGCAAAGGCTTTAAACACACTACAAGCTGGATTAAGTAAGAAGATCCTTGCTAAAGTACTAAACTGTAAAAATGCAAAACAACTCTGGGATAAATTGGAAACTATATATGAAGGAGATTCCAAGGAAAAGAGGGCCAAACTTCAGACTCTCAAAGTACAATATGAAGGTCTAAAAATGAAGGATGAAGAAAATATCTTAGAGTACTTCGAAAGAGTTGATAATATTGTTAATGCAATCATAGGTTTGGGAGTAGAAGTGTGAGACAATGAGTTAGTTGAAAAGATACTAAGAACACTACCTATGCTATATTATCCTAAAATGTCCAATCTTGAAGATCGAGAGAAACTAGATGAACTCACCATGGATGAATTGTATGGAATCCTCATAGACTATGAGCTAAGATTAGGTCATGAGAACATCCCAAAAGGAGAGGCAACCTTCAAGGTACTCAAGAAAACAAAAAATCAGAAGCAAAAACCTCAACCCAACCATCATGAAGAATCTGATGTAGAAGAAGCCAATTTTATCAAAAAACTTCAGAAAGGATCAGGGAGGTACAAAGGCAAGCTGCCTTTCAAATGTTTTAATTGTGGCAAAGTTGGCCATTTTGCAGCCAAGTGTCCCTATCCCAAGGAAGACCCTAAAGATGATGAAGACACAAATAAACAATACAAGAAGAAGGGAGAAACCCAATATAATAAAAATTATTACAAAGGGAAAAATAATTTTTACTCAAAAGAAGAAAACAACAGTTCATGAGAGTCTAGTGACAGTGATGATGATGAAGTCCTTTTTCTAGGTATTGAAGAGTCTTAAGAGCTAGAAGAAATTGAGCATGAGGAAGATTCAGAAGATGAAGCAGAGGTTAATGTGGAAGAAGAACTTCTCAGTGCCTTAGATGAATTAAGAAGATACAAAAACAAATATAGACAATTGAAACATTTTTTAGTTGAACAAAAAGAAAAACATGAACAGAAAGAAAAAGAGACGGAGAAACTCATGAGCAACCTGGAAAAACAAATCCTAGAAGAAAATAGGATGGAAGAAAGTCTGGATAAGTCTCTTAAAGAGAAACAAATAGCCCGTGAAAGAATGGAGGCAGAATTAGTTCACCTAAGAAAAGCGCTTGACACAAAACTTATCCAAAGAAGATATGAAAATATCTCTAAAATCTTAGATAAGATTATTACCACACAAAGGGATCCAAGTAACAAAAATGGAGTAGATTATTCTCAAGAAGAAAACCAAGTTAACTCAAAATCTTATGCAATTTCTCTCCTCGGTACATTCAAAAAGAAAGATGAAGAAAAGACAAGTAATGATCAGAACTCCAGTGGATTATTCCACCCATCAAGAAGGAATATAAGACAACACTAAAGAAGGTTTATCAAAACATGTATCCTCACATTTTCTTTGGTTATTTCTTTGCATGCACTAATTTCGTACACAAAGCTATGAATTGTAGAGCATATGGAAGGAAAAACTTGAGGGTTAAGAACTATAACCTTAAAGATAACCAAACAGTAGATCAAGTTAAAAGCAGAAATTATAACTCCTTTGCACCTCTACAAGAAGGGAACTTAGAATGCTTCAGATTTCATAATTATGGACATAAAGCAAGTAATTGTAGGTTAATGGAAGTCTCAGAAAAACCAAAGTTCATTAGAGAGCAAAAGAAGCTTTGGAAAGAAAAAACATCAAAAGAGGAATGTCTTATTGACTTGAAAGCCCAAGATAAAGAAGATCTCTGGTATGTTGATAGTAGTTGCTCAAAACATATGACAGGAAACAAGGACAAGTTTTTGAAGTTAAAGAAACAAAATGGTAAAGTTACATTTGGTGATAATGCTTCAGGTAACATACTTTGGAAAGGCACTATGAGTTTGGGAAAAGACAAATTCAAGGATATGTTGCTTCTTGAAAAACTGAAACCTAGCCTATTAGGTGTAAGACAAACTTGTGATCAGGGGCATATTTGCATCTTTGATTCCTAGAAATGTGAGATTAGAAGAGAGGACTAAGGAAAATTGGTTGGTATTGCTCCTAGAACTCTTGGGAATGTATATATACTAAATACAAAATTGAATGAGGGGTGTCATATAAATTTAGTAGATGAAAGTTGGCTATGGCATAGAAGGTTGGGGCACATTAACTTTGATAATTTAGTGAAAGTCAGCAATATTGGGGTAGTAAGAAACTTACCAAGGATCACAAAGCCTTCAAATCCTATGTGTAGACATTGTCAACTAGGGAAGCAAACTAGAACAAGTTTCAAAACAAAAGAATACTCAACCTCAAAACTGTTAGATCTTTTTCACATCGACCTCTATGAACCTACAAGGACCAAGAGTTTGCAAGGAGAGTCCTACTTTAAGTTGTTCATTGATGATTTTACTAGAATGGCTTGGGTATGTTTTCTCGAGGAAAAATCAGAAGCACTTAACAAATTCAAAGTTTTTAAAACCCTTGTTGAAAATGAAACAGAGACAAAAATCAAATGTCTTAGATTAGACAATGGTGGCGAGTTCACCTCAAAAGAGTTTCACCTCTTCTATGAAACTCATGGAATAAAAAGACATTTCTCTACTGCCAAAACACCTCAGAAAAATGGGATTGTTGAGTGAAGGAATAGAATAGTCCAGGAGGCTGCAAGGACTATGCTCAATGGAGCAAGATTATATGATGTATATTAGAGGGAAGTTGTAGGCACAACAATATACATATTAAATAAAGGTCAGCTCAGGATTAATAGTAATAAGACTCCTTATGAACTATGGTTTGGGAGAGCTCCTTCAGTAAAATACTTCAAGATCTATGGAAGTAAGTGTTACATCAAAAGGATTGATGAGAATATCTCAAAATTCTGTAGCAGTGAGGTGATGATGAAGATAGACTAAGTACAAGTCTAAAAATGAAAATACTGGAAACTGAAATTTCAAAGACAGTGGTTGTGACAGAGAAAATAGGAAAGATATATTGGTTGGGCGATCCATGCCTGAGTTGGTTGGATAACTAGATCAATTCTAGTTGAATAGATTACATTCTATCAGCAAGATAAGTCATGTGGCAAGCAAAATATAAAGTCTCTTGGATAAAGATGGATACATCTGGTTAGATATCAATAAGAAGCAATGGACAAGTCAAAAGTTCGTTTGAAGAGTGTAAGCTTCAGTTGCTCAGTGTTCCAGTAGGACAACAGTATCCGTAGCAGGAATAATAGGATGAATATAATGGTATACATGGCATCCTGTAGAGTTGATAGGGGGAGTTACCCGAGTTCATATTATGGTCAGTAGCATACAAACATACATAGATTAATCATAGGGGGAGCAACCCTTTGCCATTGATGTCAAAGGGGGAGAGTAACTTCATACAGAAAAGTATCATTGCAGGGGGAGTTTGTGTATGAAGTTAGAGTGTTGCCCTCAATGACAAAGGGGGATATTGTTGGGCATATTGTCATTGATGTATTTTTGTTTATGCCAACAACCGATTTCATTACGTTATAATGATGAGTTGGTATGAACAAAGAACATAAAATCCATGTACAAAAGGACTAACAAATTAAGAGCTCGGGAGGATTAGCGATTGAAGATCAGAAGCTCAGAAGAGATGACGCACATGAAGCTCAGAAGGGGAAGCGCATTTCAGAAACACGATCAGATCAAGTCGTGATCATTAGATATGCAAGCACCAGATCAAGGGCATGGATTGATTGTGGAGCGCGAAGGGAGAATTAAACAACGCGTTAATTCCAATCCCGCAATTAGTCTAGACTATCAGATTACAAGAGAAGGACCGTTGGAGGACTGGTCAACGATGAGATCAAATCATGATTGTTGGATATGCAAGCACCATATCAATGGTAGGGATTGATTGTGGAGTGCGAAGGGAGAATTAAACAACGTGTTATTCTCAATCTCGCAATTAGTCTAGACCATCAAATCTCTTCGATTCAAAGATCGATGACTATGGTTGATCCACCAACAATCGCACAAATTCAATTGCGAAGATTGGGCGACGGACTAAACCACGTGCAAGTTACGGTTCCGCAATCCACACCGACTGTTGATGGCCACCCGCCAATAGATCTACGGTTGGCATCAGTTCCACTACCAAACAAGTCATTTCTATTGCGGAACTCGACAATAGTTTTAAACGTCGTGCTAGTTGAGGACCCCACAATCATACATGATCATTGATTTTCTCTGAGAGCATTCCCAACCATCAGATCAAGGCAAGTGGAAGGATAGGATAAGAAAATTTGAGAACCGAAGCCTCGAAGTCCCTAAGTAAATGAGGATTGTCTGAGGTGAAGAATACTTCAGGAGATATCAGGACTGGCAGATCATGTTTAGGGGAAGGACATAGTAAGAAACAAAAGTCTCGAAGAAGGCACAAGTCGTCTGATCTAAAGAAACACTTTGGGAGATATCAGGACTGTCAGATCGAGGAAAGTAGAAGGATAGGATAAGCAAGGCCAAAGGCCCGAGATCCCAAATAGCCAAATTCTTGACAGTCGTTGGATCGTGTTAATCCTTTTCAGGTTAAAGAATAAACATTAGATGAAGTCAAGTTACTCAAGGTTTACACTTCGGGGAATCTCACTTCGAGAGAATTGGGAAGTGGAAAAATCGAATTACCTGAAGTCTCAAATGTCGAAGTCTCGAAGTGGACATGAGTCGTTCGATCTGAGGAACACTTTGGGAAGTATCCTGATCATTAGATAAAGGAGAAGAACATGTGACACATGAAGAATATCTACGTCAGCAAGGACACGTGGCATAATCAGATGATGGCAAGTGTCAAGGTCCCATAGGTACTTTATCCATACGTAAGCCACAAATCTAAGTGACATGTGGTAGCCACTTAGTCAGTGCCACGTCAACAAGTGATGTCATCAAGTTACGTCACTCTGGGAGTTTTCACTTCCAGAGTTTCACCACCAACAAACACTCGAAGTCTCGAAGTGGACATGAGTCGTTCGATCTGAAGAAAACTTCAAGAGCATTCTCGACCGTTGATTAATTTCAGTGGAAGGATAGTGTAAGTGGAAGTGTTAACCGACAACAAGCGGTCTCCACCGCTTTATGACTTATTCGACAGATGATCACTCAGGAGGAAATTAGAGCAGTGATTATCTGAACTCCTGAAATAAATGTGAACCGTTCACTCACCTGTAGATTAAGTCACGGTCGTTGATTTGTTCGAAACCTCTAGATAAGCCAGGATCGTCTGACTAACAAAAGAACGAATGTTGACCGATCGATCTGTTTCGGTGAAATATTATTCGAGAGATTTGAAAGATTGCAAAAGCGTGATGTCCCAAAGGATGAAGTACCGAAGAACACGGTCCCAATATTGGACATATGGGGGATAAAAGGAAAAGGGTGAAAGAAGAGACAATGCTTAAATTAATAAGCATGTGGTTCTGCGCCTGTGGTCACATGTAAATGGGTTGAAGGAAGAGCCTCTGCAGAACTCGGTTTCTACAATATTCGTAGAGATATGGAATCGAGTTAAAAATAAATCAATCCATACTTGTGATTGATTTATGAAAAACAGGTCAGATGGTTGTTAAAATGATGTGTTGATATAAAAAGTCATGTTAATGATTGTGTTACTTAAAACAAAGGTTATGTAATATTAAATGAATAGACATGTTGTTTATGAAGAGTTGTGTTGAAAATTTTAAAGGCTTATAAATATGTTGAGATGTGAATTAGAAAGTAGGTGTCTTTCAATGTCTTATCAAAGATCAACAGAAGGAGACAGAGCAACAGTTATGCAATCCATTGTTTGATATAGAAGACCATTATAGGACAACATATCTTATTTCCATATTGATGAACAAAGGGTGGAAGGGTGGTGCAAGGGAAGGTTGGAGCCTGCAGAGGAGTAGGTTCTTCCTTTTTAGTTGTAGCTGACTAAACAGGGGGTTGAACCCTCCTACCAGTTGGAGCTTGTGAACAAGGGAGTAGGTGCTTCCTTGTGAGTTGTAGCTTACTAAATAGGGGGTTGTAACCTCCTACCAGTTGGCGCTGGAGAACAAGGGTGTGGGTGCATCCCGATTAGTGGGTGTTGATCTAAAGAGGAAGAACATCTTCCTTATATTGTAACTTGTAAAAGAAAAATTGCAGTTAATAGAAAAGTGTTTGTGGTTTTCCCAATTGGGTTCCATGATAAAATATTGTGTTCAAATTTTGTTTGCATTGACAAAAGTAATAATATGATCAAATTATTATGTCATTGATTCACCCCCCCCCCCTCCTCAATGACAGGATCTTATCCTTCAATTTCTGGGATCGACCTCCTTGCTTCAAGCATCACGGTCTAATATCCAATATGTCGTTGAATGTTTGAGACCAACAGTGTTTGACTAGAGCACCACAATACTCAATTGTATGAAGATGCAGTTAATATACCGCAAGTTGTGGAGGAATAAAAACTTTGGGTTTGGTAGTATTCTTTGTGCCTTCTTTTTTGAGAGAGTACTAGGCATGGGCCTGAGGAATTCCATGAGAGAACACCAACGACCATGGCCAACATTGATACAATGGAGTGATTTATTTGTGTGCCTTGTAGATGGAACATTGTTCAATCTTTTGATGATAACTTCTTCGATTGGTGTGCATGACAGATACCTACGATCGAAGACTATCCATATGTTGGGATTGACTTTTCCCGAGATCCAGATATGATTGTACCTCCTGGTGCAATGCTTGGAGATATAGGTAACCTTTATATTTGTTTTGTTTAATTTTTTATTGTTAAATTAGATTATATCTAACTATTACAAGGGAAATTAACATGTCTTTTTGGTGAGACCCATATTACTAAAATATTCCCTTTGAACGTGCAAATAGAGCGCCAGTGAGGCCATCTAACTTCCCATGACACAGGTGTCGGGGAAGAGGCGAAACAAAGTCCAATGATGATGCAGCCAGGATTCTATGGAGTGTGGGAAGGAACATGGAGGCCTTGATGTGCTCTATCCCTATGGAAATCATAGATGATCTACAAGTGGGGATGCAGCGTCATGTTGTTGGTGTACCCAAGACATGGGTTTTCCTTTTTCGGAATTTAGTGAACCTCGTAGTTTGTAATGATAGGGCTCACCAGCCTCACGCCAAGTAGCACTAGATTTTTTACTATGGACCTCATTTTATATATATATATATATATATATATATATATATATATATATATATATTA
>SNQJ01S0023868.1:70415-115988 GCA_010110895.2 Picea sitchensis | reverse complement strand
GGGTTTCCCAGGATAAATGTTGTGTCTCTTGTGAATGTGTATTTCTCAGTGATCTTGTTCTTATGTTGTTGTTATCTATTGAAATGCAAAGAACTATAATAATGGCATAAACATTAACATTTACCTCCTAGGGTTAGGTTTTTGGATGCCTAAGGTTTTGGAATTCATGAGTAATATCAAAAAGGCCTCTGGAGCCTCATTGTAATCATTCTGCTCAGAGGGATGTGTGTAGCACTCACATCTCTTCTCAGAGATAGCTATCACCATTCGAGCAAGATTTTCAGTTCTGCAGTTTTACAGTTTCATCTTATTTCAATTTTTCAATAGAAGATATTGTTCACTGGATATTTGTGTTGTTTTTCATATCTCTGTGTTTATTGTATTCAGTTTGTCATTTCTATGAGGTAGCATGTCCTGGCCTAGGTGGCCTGGATGTCTATGATGTTTTCGCAAGAATCTATGTGTGGCATAGCCCAGCAGGTTATGGCTAGGTATGCTACAAATTGGTATCAAAATGGTATCAGAGGTAAGAGAGACGTCCTGTAGTGACATTGCACAGCCTGTTGGTGGTTGGGGATGTTACAAAATGGTATCAGAGCTAAGAGAGATGTCTTGTAGTGACGTTTCCCTGGCCCTTTACTCACATATGTGGGTAAAGGGGGCTCCTCTTCATTTCATTGTCAATAGTGGCACTCAGAAGAACATGATTTCAGCAGAGGTCGTCAAGCAGCTGGACCTGCCGACGACACCACAACTGCAATCCTACACCGTCAGCTGGCTTCACCAAGGAAGAAATCTTCTTGTTAGCCAACAATGTCATTTTCCCTACGACATCAAGCCTTTCAAAGATGAGATTTGTGTGATATTACTCCCCTTGAAGTTTGTGATGTTCTGTTAGGACAACCATATTTGTGGAAGCATCATGTTGTGTATGAGTCTAGACCCCGCAGTGTTATTATTACTTTGGGTAGACAATTGTACATGATACCAGAGGTAGCGTCGCTTACCGCTATTTCTTTAATCTCTTCCAAGCAATGCAGTAAGGTCATTTCATAGACCGAGAAGTTCGTCTTCTTTGTGATCCATGCTCACAGTAAGCAGAAGGTCGCCGCCACATCCGTGGCCTCTACACAGAGCCTCTCTTTGCAACAAAAGCAAGTGTATGGGATCGTGGAAGAGTACAGAGACATCTTCTCCTCACCCACCTGGGTACCGACGTGCTGACATGTCAAGCATCCAATTGATTTGACCCCCAATGTGTTGAAATAATGTAACTGCAAAGAGTATTCTAATTATTATTGATGTATTATTCATTAGATCAATCCCCTTTTGCGGATTGATCATGTCGGGTATTGTAATTGACCAAATCCCCTTTTGTGGATTGGTCAAACCCTAATTGTAACGGGCTAAATGAAAATTTGGCCCCGGAATATATTAAAGTGGTTATAACCACCCAAAATATATTAAAGTGGTTATAACCACCCAGAATGAGAAGTTGGCCCAGCGAGTGAAAAGACATCTCAGTTCACACGTGCCAGATTGTATAAATAAGAGAGGCTAGCGCCTTATTTGTTCACTCACTCACTTGATGATCAGAGCGCAAGTCTGGAGCTACAATTGGAGAAGAAGAGAGAGATAGAGGCACATTCTTGGAAGAGGACTTTCTACATTTGTTTGAGTTATCTCTTGCCATTGTATTGGCTATCTATATTAAGGAAGTTTTTACTGGGTTTTCTCCCCCGTGAGGGTTTCCCGAGATAAATGATGTGTCTCTTGTGATTGTGTATTTCTCAATGATATTATTTATTCTATGGTTATCTAATGAAATAAAAGAAACCTAATAATAGCTTAAACCTTAACATGGTATCAGAGCCAAGCTGAAGAGAGCATCTTTCACAAGAGAAAGAGAAAAATGTCAATGTTGTCGTACATGCAAATTAGGGCTTTTTATTGAAGAAGAGTTCCAGCCTCAAAACCATCTAGAAAAATGCGCCCTAACCCAAGGAGGTCTTTGGCACCTTCAGTGCACCTTTTCGGTGGGTATATCTCCTGGAAAGTGAAACCCTAGTTTGCACCGGTACCAGAAAACCAAAAGTACCAGTAGTACTAGAAGTACCAGAAAACCAGAAGCACCAGTCCAGAAATCCGCTGGTCAAGTTTGAGGGGGTAAAAGTTGGATTTTTAGAAATCTAACTGCACCAGCTTACTCGCCTCAGCTCAGCGCATCTATCCCCTGGATCAGAATTTCAAAATTTGAAGTTTGAAAATTTAGGGTTTCCTCATAAAACCCCAAGTTTCAGTTTTAGTTGTAGTACTAGTTGAAGTATCAGTCGTAGTACCATTTGTAGTCACCCTTTAAGTTTTTAAGTGTTGGTGATCATTGCCGCTGCTACCAGATGGTGCCACTACCTGCAAATGCTATCAGAGGTATGTACTCACATATGTTTAAATTGTTAAGCGTTAAAGGGTATTTGTAGGAGAAGGGATCTCTTGCCATAGATCTAGAAGGATCTCAAGATCCAACACATTCAAAACAATAATGCAACTCAGGTTTGATTATTCTGATATACATCTAGTTGTTATGACAATGTTGCATGTTGAAGCTATGACCATCATTCTAACCTTTGGTCAAAATATTAGATGGATTAAAGCAGAGATCCTAGAGCTTATTCTCTAACCCAAGCTTCTGTCAAGATAACATATTGTCCTAGTACATAAGACAGGTTGAGGAAAGAACTTGTCATCTTGAGTGAAGGAGACTTGGAATAAAAGCAACACACTCATTCTTGAGAACAAAACTCCAGGTTCCAGGTTTGAATGATTAAGTTGCTAAGATTCAAAATGTGCAAGTGTCAAGAAAACACTATAGTGCTTGGTAGCATGTGAGCATATTGAGATAAATGCTTAATGNGCCGCTGCTACCAGATGGTGCCACTACCTGCAAATGCTATCAGAGGTATGTACTCACATATGTTTAAATTGTTAAGCGTTAAAGGGTATTTGTAGGAGAAGGGATCTCTTGCCATAGATCTAGAAGGATCTCAAGATCCAACACATTCAAAACAATAATGCAACTCAGGTTTGATTATTCTGATATACATCTAGTTGTTATGACAATGTTGCATGTTGAAGCTATGACCATCATTCTAACCTTTGGTCAAAATATTAGATGGATTAAAGCAGAGATCCTAGAGCTTATTCTCTAACCCAAGCTTCTGTCAAGATAACATATTGTCCTAGTACATAAGACAGGTTGAGGAAAGAACTTGTCATCTTGAGTGAAGGAGACTTGGAATAAAAGCAACACACTCATTCTTGAGAACAAAACTCCAGGTTCCAGGTTTGAATGATTAAGTTGCTAAGATTCAAAATGTGCAAGTGTCAAGAAAACACTATAGTGCTTGGTAGCATGTGAGCATATTGAGATAAATGCTTAATGTATTTATTTTCATGATACAACTAACATCTCCCCTAGGAGAAACCTCTTGTGTTAGTTCCAGGTTGCCATGGAGGAATGTTTGATCACAACATTATAAGAGTGTTGACCTCATTCTGTATTGTATTTCTTACTTTTGATCTTTGCTTCAGACAG
Source organism: Picea sitchensis (assembly GCA_010110895.2). NCBI lineage: Eukaryota > Viridiplantae > Streptophyta > Pinopsida > Pinales > Pinaceae > Picea > Picea sitchensis. The sequence continues at coordinate 112,396 of SNQJ01S0023868.1, read as the reverse complement.
GTCAAAAGTGAAATCTCTAAAGGAGACACTCTGATGATTGTTCGTGTTATTGCTTTATCTACTATTATCAAAAGAGTACTATTTCTGCTTGTTGTTTTGTTGACCTTGTTTCAGGTCACAGGTGATAACTCTGAGGAAGCTATAGTAAAGGTTGTTGAAGGAAACATATTATATGAGACATGAAGCAGACTATGTACATGACCATGTACACTCATGTACCAAAGAAGATGAAGAAGAAGCCATCTCTTGAGATTCAGAGTATCTCATATGAAGATTGATTGAAAGGAGTAGAAGGCTCCAAATATGACCGAACATTAGAACGGGAAGCAAATCTCGTTTGAAGCCTAACTCTGTGTTTAGACTTGGCATTCAACACCAAGTATACCCTGTAAGAGATAATGAATTCCTTGTAGACTTAAAAGAAATCGAGAGTAAGCCTGATCTCAGAAAGGATCAGATGAAGAGACAACTTATAGGACTGGGAGACAGATACTGTGAAAAGACTAGATCATAGCTTCAGAAACTTCTAGGAGATATGAAATCTCCTGGGAAGATTCCCTTGTTTCAGTAACAGAGAAGGGAGCCAGTCAGAAAGACTAGGATATGGATTCTTCTGTGAGACTAGAAGAGAAGACAATATTGACTTCCAAAATTGATCTATACAGATCAAGCATGTTGCAGATGTACAAAGCTTGATGTGTGTCGAGAGGATTTTCCCAGCAAGAGGGACAATACTATGACAAGACACTTACTCCAGTAATTGAAGAAATAGTTCCAACATTTATTTAGACAACCAGAACAACCATGATTCATATATAATATGAGATGCAAGGGGAGCAATCCCCATATTTAAAATTGAGTGGCAGTTGGTGCATTACATTAGTTGGGTCATGGAGACATGACTACAATGAAAGATAGAGTCACCTCCATGAAAGAAGAAGAGATACCTTCAGTATCAGTTATTGAGCCACTCTCAGATGAAGTTGTTGTCGTGATAGAATAAGAGGAGTTACTCTCAGATTTTAGCAGCCAGAGTGAGAATGAAGCAGTCATTCTCAGCCTCAGAATAGCTGCAGGTGCAAAGTCCCAAATTCCATAAGAAACAATTGAAGAGAGAGTAGAGGACATACTCCCAGACAGTGAGACAGTTAGTGCCTTACAGAAAGCACATAGAGCAAGCACACGATTGTGCAGATTGAGTTGCAGCTGAGCAAGTGTACGAGATTGGTACAATGTAATGAGAAAAATTGATTTGAAGATTGAAGATATAAAGACTCATGTTTTTCAGTTGAGGAAGGATTTGTACGTGTTGAAGCAAGCTCCTAGAGCTTGATATTGCAGAGGATAGACAGTTTTTTGACGATCTTGGGCTTTACCAAGAGTAAAGTTGATTCTAACCTCTACTTCAAGGTCATGAATGATGAGTCGGTGATATTGTTGTTGTATGTGGATGAATTATTCTTAACTGGAGAAGAAAAAATCATCACCGAATGTAAGAAGAAACTCGCTTCAAAATTTGAGATGAAAGACCTTGGCCTAATGCATTATTTCTTAGGTTTTGATGTATGGCAGAGCCTAGAGAGAATCTTCCTTAACCAAGGGAAGTATGCAGTTGAAATCCCGAATAGATTTGATATGTTGGAGTGCAAGTCCGTGAATACACCCATGGAAACGAATCTGAAGTTTCTAGTTGACACTTCGTCAGAATTGTTTGATGCCATGTTGTATAGACAGATCATTGGATCGCTGATGTATTTGACAAACACCAGACCAGATATTTGTTTTGCTGTGAACACTTTGAGTCAGTTTCTGGTAGAACCCAAACATGTTCACCTAGTTGCTGCAAAACATGTGATGAGGTACCTTAAGGGTACATTAGATTATGGTCTCAGTTATGATGGAGATCATAACTTCACATTGAGTGGGTACACTGATTCAGATTGGGCTGGAAGTGTCTCTGATAGGAAGAGCACTTCAGGATACTGCTTCAGTTTGGGGTCAGCCATGATCTCATGGCAGAGTAAGAAGTAATCAAGCATTGCTCTCAGTACAACGGAAGCATAATACATTGTTGTGTGTTCTGCCAGTTGTGAGGCCATATGGCTTCGTAAGTTGTTGACTGGTCTATTTGACCTAGAGATGGAAGCAACCACGATCCTATGTGATAACCAGATCTGCATAAAGATGATAGAGAATCCTGTATTTCATGACAAGTCGAAACACATAGAGATCTGATACCATTACATCTGTGACATGGTGCAGAGAGGAGTCATAAAGCTCCAATATGTTAGCATGGATGAATAGGTTGTCGATGTGTTGACCAAGCTTCTATCTCATGTAAAGTTTGAGCACTTTCGAGATAAGCTTGGTATAGTCTGAAAGGACCTCCCTCGATAGGGGGAGTAGTCTTGTGTTGATATGCCAGCCTAGTGTTGTGCTTCCAGCTTAATTGTTGTGTCGAGATGTCAGCCTAGTGTTGTGCTTCTAGCTTAATTGTTGTGTTGAGATGCCAACCTATTGTTGTGCTTCCAGCTTAATTGTTGTGTTGAGATGTCAGTTGAGTGTTGTGCTTCCAGCTTAATTACTGTGTTGAGATGACAGCCGAGTGTTGTGCTTCCAGCTTAATTGTTGTGTTGAGATGCCAACCGAGTGTTGTGCTTCCAACTTAATTGTTGTGCCGAGATTCCAGCTTAATTGTTGTGTTGAGATTCCAACTTAATTTCTTATGCCAACTTAATTGTTGTGTTGAGATTCCAGCATAATTGTTGATGCCAACTTAATTGTTGTGTTGAGATTGCAGCTTAATTGTTGATGCCAACTTCATTGTTGTGTTGTGATTCCAGCTTAATTGTTATTCTGTGATTCCAACTTAATTATTGTGTTGTGATTCTAGCTTAATTGTTGTGATGATGTGCCAGCTTAATTGTTGTGATGCCAGCCTCGTGTTGATGACATGCCAGCCTCATGATGTGATGATGTGTCAGCCTCGTGCTGTGATGATATGCCAACTTAAGTGTTGTGATGCCAACCTTGTGTTGATGACATGACAACCTCGTGCTGTGATGATGTGCCAGCCTCGTGTTGTGATGATGTGTTGCCAGCTTCATGTTGTGATGCCATCCTCGTGTTGTGATGATGTGTTGCCAGCTTCCTGTTGTGATGCCATCCTCGTGCTGTGATGATGTGTTGCCAGCTTCCTGTTGTGATGCCATCCTCGTGCTGAAGACTCTCAGCTTAGTGCTGATGTTGATGATGCTCCAACCTTCGTGCTGTGATGTTGTTGTTGTTGATGAAGGTCCAACCTTTGTGCTGTGATATAGTTGTTTTTGATGTTGTATAAGCCTTGTGTTGTTATTGATGATGATGATGTATTAGTGTCATACTAATCCATGTTGATGCAGTTTATGATGATGATGCCACTTCAGCTTCTTGTTGAATATGATGATGATGATGCCACTTCAGCTTCTTGCTGAAGATGATGATGATGATGCCACTTCAGATTCTTGCTGAAGATGATGATGATAATGCCACTTCATCTCCTTGTTGAATATGATTATGATGATGATGATGTCATTTCATCTTTCATGCCGAAGATGATGATGTTACTTTAGCCTCACGATGAAGATGATGATGATATTACCTTAGCCTCATGTTGATGAGGATGATGATGCCATTCCAACTCTCTGTTGTGAATGATGATATTGATGATGAGAAAAACTTCTGATGATTTATATATATGCCAGTCAGTGTTCCAATATGTTGTTAATGATGTTGCCCTCTCTCTCGCTTGATGCTATTGTAGAATACCCTTCTTGTTAAGGGGGAGTGTTGAAATAATGTAACTGCAAAGAGTATTCTAATTATTATTGATGTATTATTCATTAGGTCAATCCCCTTTTGCAGATTGATTATGTCGGGTATTGTAATTGACCAAATCCCCTTTTGCAGATTGGTCAACCCTAATTGTAATGGGCTAAATGAAAAGTTAGCCCCAGAATATATGAAAGTGGTTATAACTAGCCATAATGAGAAGTCGACCCAGCCAGTGAAAAGACACCCTAGTTCATACGTGCCAGATTGTATAAATAAGAGAGGCTAGTGCCTCATTTGTTCACTCACTCACTTGATGATCAAAGCGCAAGTCTGGAGCTGCAGTTGGAGAAGAAGAGAGAGAGAGAGGCACATTCTTGGGAGAGGAATTTCTACATTTGTTTGAGTTATCTCTTGGCATTGTATTGGCTATCTATATTAAGGAAGTTTTTGCTAGGTTTTCTCCCCATGAGGGTTTCCCAAGATAAATGATGTGTCTCTTGTGATTGTGTATTTTTCAGTGATCCTATTTATGCTATGGTTATCTAATGAAATACAAGAAACCTAATAATAGCTTAAACTTTAACACAATGCACCTCTGCGTAATGGACCAATCTATTGTCACTCACTGATGGAAAATGACGAAATCAGGCGTCAGATCCAAGAGATTCTTCAAAAGGGGCACATCAGACCCAACTCCTCCCCTTGCGGAAGCTCGATTGTACTGGTGCAGAAGAAGGACGAGGCTTGGCGACTCTGCATTGATTACAGAGCCTTAAACAAAATCACAGTCAGGAACCGGTACCCAATTCCCAGGATTGATGACCTTCTTGACCAACTCTAGGGGGCAAAGTTCTTCAGCAAGATTGACCTAAAGTATGGCTACCACCAGGTTCTCATTGAACCAACTGATGTATGGAAGACAACCTTCAAATCTAAAGAAGGTCTCTTCAAATGTCTAGTTGTGGCCTTTGGTTTAACAAATGCACCAATCACTTTCATGAGGTTGATGGATGATGTATTGAGACCCTTCACCAACTCTTTTGTGGTGGTATATTTGGATGACATCCTCCTATTCAACAGAACTTGGGAGGAGCACATGTGACATATCCAATAGGTTTTGAGCACTCTCCGGTAGCACAAGCTATATGCCAACTTGGAAAAATGCTCCTTTGGAATGAACAGGGTCCAATACTTGGGCTACATTGTTTATGAGCATGGGGTACATGTTGATCCAACTAAGATCCAAGTCATCCGTGACTGACTATCCCCGACCACACTAACCGAGCTTCAAAGCTTCTTGGGACTCGCCAACTTCTATCGACGGTTCGTGTTGGGATTCTCCCATATTGCATGGGCCCTCATCTAGGTGACCAAGGGCTGTGGCAGGGAAAAGTTCATGTGGGGGAAGGGACACAAACGAGCATTCGATGATATGAAGCATCGCTTGTGCTCAACTCCAGTTCTCTTCTTTCCCGATCTGCAACAACTGTTCGAGATTGAGACTGATGCATCTGACTATGTTGTAGGTGCAATTCTCACTCAACACGGTCATCCGGTGGCATACCATAGTGAGACACTCTCAGATATTGTCCGGAAATACCCCACCTATGACACAAAAATGTATCCCATTGTACAAGCATGTCTTCAATGGAAACATTACATTCTGGGAAAGGAGACAATCATCCACACTAATCATAAGCCTCTACAGTTCATACAGACATAGGGCAAATTTCAGAACGATTGCCATCGGAAGTGGTCCACCTATCTGCAACAGTTCCATCTCAACATCAAGTATAAGACATGGATCTCCAATCATGTCGATGACTGCCTCAGTCAACCTATCGTGGCTCCACTTACCACTGTGCTCCATTCCTGTGGACATGAGGCATCTGAGGGGCCCCAACTTTATCAACAAGATCCGAACTTCGTCGCCATCTATCAACTCTTGGGTACAGGCACGACTCTCACCGATTTTCACATTTAGGATGAACTATTATGCCATTTGGGCCATCTCTGTGTTCCTACAAGCGAGCATGGAAAGCTGATTTGGGAAGCCCACTACAGTCGAATGGCAAGACATTTTGGTGTGGATAAAACTATGGTCGTTCTTCAGAACAATTTTTATTGGCCAAAACTTCGACAGTAATTCAACAAGTATATCAAATCTTGCACTGCTTGTGCGATTTCCAAGCCAACCATTAAGAAGCAAGGCTTATACACCCCTCTTCCTACTGCCAAGAAGCCTTGGCAATCCATCTCAATGAATTACATGTCTGGCCTTCCATCCACCAAGCAAGGCAATGATTGTGTATTTGTGGTCATTGATCGGCTTTTGAAGATGGCCATCCTCACAACCTGCAAGAATAATATCATAGCGACAGATACTGCCAAGCTCTTCTTCGAATGAGTGTGGGTCCATTTTGGGATACCACAGACCATCATCTCCGACCGGGACAGTAGGTTCCTCAACACATTTTGGTCGAGTCTCTGGTCACTGTTGGACACCAAACTTACCAAATCCACTGCTTTCCACCCCCAAACAGATGACCAAACAGAGGTCGTCAATCAGATGATTGTGCACATTCTGCGCATGTACAACTCTAAGCATCCATGTACATGGGATGAGAGTCTCCCCTATGTTAAACACAGTTACAAAAAGGCTCTCCATAGCTCCACTGGGCATAGCCCATTTCAGATGGGGTTGGGATTCCAACCCTTGGGTCTCATTGATGTTGCACTACCTCTTGCCACCACACCGAGAGACTCTTCCCATGTTAATTCTGAGGCCGAAAAATCCACCAAATTCATTGAGCAAATTCAGCACATCTACCAACAGGTCCATGAGATTTTCCAGAAATCCAATGCTAAGTACAAGCAACACCATGATCAACACAGGGTATCGCACCAATTTCAGATTTGAGACAAATTCTGGTTACATTTGCAGAAGGAGCGTCTCATAGGGCCCCATTGATAGCTCCACCCACTTCTCTATGGGCCTTACACTATCACCAAGGCTGTGGGAAGCAATGCTTTTGAGCTCAACACTCCACCCTTCTTTGGCTTGCACCCAGTGTTCAATGTGGACCTCCTTCGCCCATATTTTCCACCATTATTAGACACCTCAGAGAGTTCATAACAACTGACACCAATAGAGATCAACTATGAGTGCATTGAACAAGCATCCACTTATCAGATAGTGGACACACAGGTCAAGGGCACTCGCCAGTAGATGATCCAACTTTATCAGGTTGTCAAGGCAGGGCAGCTCCTACACCAAGGAAAGTGGCTCACCCGGGGCCAAATTTAGCAGAAGTTTCCTCACCTGATGGGGGAAATCAATGCAATGGAAACCATTGCTTCCTAAGGGGGGAGGACTGATCCAGGTGGATATTGGTGGCCACCCACCTATTCAGATAGGCTCTTTTTGACAATTTTAGTTCAACACGTTCTTTTGTACTTGTTTGTGATGGTGAGTTCTACAGTTTCGGGGCTATCTGAATCCCACACATCTTCTAGGTGGATATTGGTGGCCTCCCACCTAATCCAACTATCTTATTTTGTATGTTTTCATGTCATCACATCTTGTCGTACTTCCAGGGCCGTTTTGGGGCCCTTAACAATGTTTTTTTGGCTTGCCACAACCAAACTGTAAACGATGCCAAATTTTGATGGTGTAATGTGTAGTTCTCTAAAAGACCTTTCCAACGGCCTATCACGCACTTAAAACGGAGGTCGTATACAAAAGTTACGACCCCGGAAAGTTGAGGTACCAACTTACCCATAGGGGCCCACATAACTTTTGGCGTTTCGCCTCCTAGGGTTAGGTTTTTGGATGTCTAGGGTTTTGGAATTCATGAGTGATATCAAAAAGGCCTATAGAGCCTCATTGTAATCATTCTTCTTAGACAGATGCACATAGCACCCACATCTCTTCTCAGAGAGAGCTACCACCATTCGAGCAAGTGTTTCAGTTCTTTAGTTTTACAGTTTCATCCTATTTCATTTATTCAATAGAATATATTGTTCACTGGATATCTGTCTTGTTATTCATATCTTTGTGTTTATTGTATTCAATCTGTTAATCAGTTCGTTTCGCTCCTAAATCCGGATCGGTTGCTTTAGAAAATAGCAAGCCTCGATAACATAATAGAATACCTACATAAGCATGATGATGCAACCCACTTAAGGCATCTTATACATGAAACCATAAACTTTTCCGCATGACATGCAATCCCTACAGTAACGCAATACCTTATCAACCTATGTATATCGCCAAGCTTCCTAGCTTCTCACCTGGATCGACTCAACCCCAATCAAACATGGTGGGTCCCATTGACCCCTGAAGTAAGGCAGGGATGGTCCAACATGATTACTTGGACATGCTATGGTTGAATGCTCAAAACATGGATCTACAAAAGAAGAGGGTGCCAACATCTTGTCCCCATACTGGTAGGGTTAACAACGGATAACTACAACCCCAATTCCACATTGTTCAAAGGGCTGATAGGGAGAGCTTATGAATCACGATGGTGTTGGTAATTATGTTCACAATCTCTACAGTCATGGCGCTCATTGCATAGATATTCAATTTTCAACACCATCCTTGTTGCACTAGGCAAACCTTTAGTTTCAAAAAAATGTGTTTTGTAGATTCCAACTCGAATTGATTTGGAGCTTCAACTAACTTACACTCTTTGATAACAAAATCCTAAACAAGGAATAACTATTATGTAACTTTCCCTTGTTAATATTAATATATGAAACCATGATTCACAAGGCTCTCCAGGTTGATAAAGATATAGATTAAAGTCATATAAAAAGGCATAGTATACACGTTCTACGTGTTTTACTTTCTGACAACTATCAACAGGATCCAACAACAATTTTTTTGGCAAAATCACAATTTTACATTTAAGAAATTGCGTTTTTGAATGCATAAATCGATTCAGTGTCCTCAAAACCCCCAGATCACTGGAAATATGTAATCAATTTTCTAAATTTTTTACCGTATTTTGGACATAACTCATTGGAAAAAATGCTTAGAAAAAAGTAAAAACTTAGAATGCTTAGATTACATCAACTTCAAATTAATCTTGTGCAAACTTAATATTTGTTCTAACAAAAAATGCACATATAATACAATTCAACCTTAAATGTTGAGCTTGAAACTCGCTGAGAAAGATATAAATTAAAGTCCCATAAGATGAATATTGTGTAAACTTAATATTTGTTCCAACCAAAAATTCACATATAATGCAATTTAACCTTAAATGTAACCTTGCCTAAGCTTGAAACTTGGTATAGTTACATGTAAATATTAAACAATTTCACATATATCTTTTCCACATTTCATTAAATACATATCATTTCCTAATTTTCAATTGGTATCCAATATAGAGTATATTTATGTTAGACATATGTAGTGAAATAAAAAAAATCATAGACAATTAAAGCCACTCAACCACTTTTTTTCCACAGAAAAATTTCTCAATTATATTACTATATAATTTTGTTCTCATATCAAGAATACATTTCCAAATCCACTTTCACTGATATCTTTTGCTTACAGAGTTCTTTCGGCCACCAAAAGTGTGAAAGATCAAAGAGTAATGCTAAAGCAAGGGGCAATATTGATTGTCAAGAGTAACAAAAAAGAGGGAAATCCTGAGTTTTGGTTGTCTCTACGCTGTGATATGGAGATCCACAAAAAAAGAAGCATTAAATAACAACCTTCTCTCAGCTTGGAAAGATCAATAAGAACTGTAGATGTTGTTCCTAATATAACTTTAGCACGTGGGGGGGACCCTCATGCCCTTCAACCTAGAGATTGTAGGTGATAATGCCATCTTTGTTTTGGAGGGATGCCTCTGAAAGTGAGTCAGCTTCCTTGTTGTACTCTAGGTAAGTATGTTTGAAGCTGAGCTTCCTGAAGGTAGATTGACGCTGTCTAATCCCATCCTTCCAACCCAAAAGTGAGGTGACCTGTAGCTTTCCCTTGTTGTTCAACCAGTCTATAACTATTCTGAAATCCCCATACAGTTGAAGTACATCGATGTTTAATCTAGAAGCCAGGTGGAGAATAGCCCAAGCACCCAATAATTCAACCCTGGTATTGGTGCCCGAGCCACAGTTGAAAGTCCATCTGCATTGTGAATTCATCGAGGTGCTAATCAAGCCCCCTACTCCACTCTGCAGGCCATCAAACTGTGTTGCTCCATCAAACCAACCAGTGGGCATATCCTCCGAAATATGTGTCTCGGATTTGGTCTTTGTAATCTCTTTTCTTGGGTGAATGGTTGTCCAGTTTTTGAGCATACCAAGAGTTTTTTAGGCGACTGTGCTAGTAGATGGAATCCCATTTTCAAAAAGTTTTTTGTTCCTTTCTAGCCACATGAACCAACAGACCAGGGGAGGGAGGTTTTGAGAGTAACGTTCCCTTTTTGACCAGGTATCATAACAGGTTGATAATGAAATCCCTTCCCAAGTAGTGTTTATTTTGATCAACAATGATATTGTCCCATACTTGTCGAGTGAAGGGGCACTTAATAAAAATATGCATCACAGTCTATTCATCTTCGTTGCACAATTGGAAAATGTTGGGTCCAACCCAGCCTTTTCTTTGAAGATTATCCCAAGTGTTTATTTTGTTTTCTAATGTTAGTCAGGTGAACAACTTAATCTTTTGTGCTAAGTTCCAGGTCCACAAATTGTTCCTCCATCCACCTTTATTATTATGCCAGAGGGTGTTTGTAATGGATGAATAAACATTTTTGATAGTTAAGAGGCTCGAGTTGTCGCCCCCCCATCCACATAAGCTGCTCATCCCTATTTTGAAGCTGGATGCTCGAACGTGAAATTTCTAAACATAAATTATCCCACTCCACTACGCAATCAACTGTAAGTCCAATCTCGTGGCTTGTTTTACAACAGTCTAAAAGAATCCGAGAATTGTAATTCCCTCTTGCTTGAAAAAGATACATGTTGTTTTTTGAGTTTAGAGAGGTAATCAACTGTGGAGACAGATAAGAGGCCTTGTCCAGTCCTATAATACAGTCCTTGCCTAGAATAATTGAATGTCCTGAGCCCAGTATCCAACAAAGCCAATGGGTGATCCAATTTACCGACTTTACTATGTTTCTCCAAATCTGAGAGGCTGCTCTTGTAGAGATTGTAGTTGTCCTGAACCAAGTGGCTACCAAAACGTGGGGGAGATATTTATCCTTTATAATACAGTGCCAGATTCCAGCTTTTGTCAATACACGACAAAAGGGAGTTGGCCACCAATTCTTTATTGAAATGAAAAATGTTTCTAATCCCCCAACCACCCTTTTTTTTTTTTGGCTTGGCCAGTGATTCCTAGTTACAGAGATGTTGGCGAGTATAATCAGTGCTTCCTGAACAAAGAAAATTATATGATAATTTCCTTAGCTTGTCTAGAACTGTGGATGGTATGGCTGCAAGTGCCATCCAATAAACTGGTTTTCCTTCTAAGACAACTTTGATGAGGGTGAAGCGACCTCCTAAGAATATCCATCTATTGCACGAGTGGCCAATTCTTTTCTCTACCTTTGCAATAAGCCAGTTCCAATTAGTAGCCTTGTAAGAATCAACTTTTATAAAATAGCCAAGGTACTTAAAAAGTTCAAAGAGGTGTACAAAATTATAAGGAAAGAGATCTTTTAGTAGTTCCAGGGAGTGATCTTGTAGATTGACAAAGTGGAAGTTCGACTTAGCCCAATTTATCAACAAACTCGAGGCACTGCAGAAAGTCTTCAAAATATCTTTAATTTCCATCCATTCCTGTAATGAGCCATTGGTCATGATTAAGACATCGTCAACGAAAAGGAGGTGTACAATCTTGATGATCCTGGACACTTTTATCCCCGTAATCTTCCCCTCTGCTTAACGTTTTTTGAGTAACAGGCTTAAACCTTCCATGACCAGGATGAATAAAAGTGGAGAGAGTGGGCAACCCTGCCTCAGTCCTCTGCCACTGTGAAAGAAAGGGGAAGTTTCTTCATTAACCAAGACGACGAAATTTGCATTTGTTACGCAACTCATGATCCACTTTATAGAAGATTGACTAAAGCCTGATTGTGTCAGGATTAATATAAGGAAGTCCCAATCAATGCAGTCAAACGCTTTTTTTAGGTCCAATTTCAGGATAAGTGCCTTTGAATTTTTCGCATTTATGCTATGCAAGCACTCTTGGGCAGTGCCAATGGAGTCTAAGATCTGTCTGCCTTTTAAAAAACCCAACTGTTCACCTGAAAGTGTCCTCGAGAGGATAGGCTTAATCTTGTTTGCAATGATTTTTGAGATTAATTTATAGCACAGATTGCAAAGTGCAATTGATCTATAGTCTCCAAATGTAGTTGGATTGTTTTCTTTAGGAATAAGTGTCAGGAAGGTCAAATTCAACGCACCAAACACTTTTCCTCTAAGTCTGGAATCTTCCACAAGTTCCAACAGTTTAGCCCCTACTAAATCAAAGAAGTGTAGAAAGAATTCTACAGTCGAGCCGTCAAGGCCTGGACTTTTATCTTTGTTGAAAGATTTTAAAGCATCTAATACCTCATGTAGTGTACACGAACTATCCAAGTGGTAGGAGTCCTCCACTATGACCGATTGTGGGAAAAGTCCGACGACAAAGATTGGATCATTTAGGTTGTTGTGTGCAATCACCTCATAGAAAGATTTGTAGTAATTTGTAGCAACAATCTTTAAGGTTTGATGTCCACTGTGAATATTACCCGAGTCATCTTTTATTTCCCAAATGTGTTTTTTTGTTTTGACAGGAGCTCGCAAAACGATGAAAGTATTTTGTGTTTTGATCTCCACACTCAACCACTTATACACACTGAATGAGATGAAATCATGATTATGATTATGATTATACAGTTGTTCAATTACTTAAATTCTTTGAATTAGTTGTTCAATTACTTAAATTCTTTAAATTAGATGTAATTATGATTAGGATATTACATAATTTATAATTTAAATGCATAATATACAATAATTAAGATAAATAAATAACATAGGCTTATTTTAATTTTTGAGAATTAATACATTATGAATATTAATAATATTTAAAATAAATGTTTTCATTTTTTATAAAAATAAAAGAATAAATTTTACAAACAAAAATACAAATACATATTTAAAAAATAAATAAAAACACATTTCTTAAGAACCAACTTCATATAATAAACATAATTAATACTATTTAACTTATATTCATACAAAAATACAAATACATCTTTAAAAAATAAATAAAAACACATTTCTTAAGAACCAAGTTCATATAATAAACATAATTAATACTATTTAACTTATATTCATATTTAATTAGAGAAACATAATAATAGTTTTTTGAATTATTTTGTATTTCATTAACAAAATTAGTTTTTGAAAGTTTCGGTATAATAATATGTCAATGGAGTGAAGTAGCAAGTGTAAAAATTCAATTTTTAACCTTTAAAGTGAGATCCATTTTGTTATGGTTAGACAACTCTATTGATTTGGTTAGACAACTCTATTTGTTACTCTATTGATTTGACGTGTTTTGGGTTTTCTTGTCATTATTAAAAAACGCCGCCACCTACGAAGAGAGTACTGTCTGTGACACGTAACGCCTCCTCGTACTAAGAGAGCACTGTCCGTGACAGCTAACGAATCTCCCGGACGATCTCCACTGACTCACTGAGCACATCAAAGCTCATGCCGTGATGGCTTTCTAATTTTATCCCGTTCTCTTCCAGTACTCGCAACACCTTCAAGACTTGTTCTATGCATCAAGACTTGTTCTAATTTTATCCTCGTTCTCTTCCGGCCGGTTCCAGTCGTACAAAGAGCTCTTGCGACAAGTTGGTTTCTGTGAGAGCTTTCTGTGTGTAGTCGGCCATGGCCAGGTTTCTCCGAGAGCACTCAGCTCAATAGCCTAGTCCGTTAATTCCCCGGACAATGGCAAGAAATTGGGTGCAATTCCATTCTTTGCCACTGAGATTAGGTCAGTAACACTTTTCTCCTGTAATAATGTGTTTAATTTAACGGCTGGAATCAATGTTTGTGTTTGCCAGGTTCAACTTTAAATGATGTTCAGGATAAATTTGCCATAGATATCTGTTTTACACTCTTATATCTGTTCACGTTAAATTCGCCGTAGGTCCGACAAGTTTCTTCCAGTACTCGCAACACCTTCAAGACTTGTTCTATGCATCAATCACAACTCCTCCGGTTCCAGTCGTACAAAGAGCTCCTGCGACAAGTTGGTTTCTGTGAGTTTTTCTGAGAGATGACAAGTTGGTTTCTGTGAGAGCACTAAGCTCTATAGAGTAGTCGGCCATGGCCAGATTTCTGTGAGAGCACTCAGTTCAATAGAGGAGTAGTTGGCCATGGCCAGGTTTATGTGAGTGTTTCTGAGAGATGACGGGAACGACTTTAAGGGGCATGCGGGGTCGAGGCCAGATTTAAAAGAGGTGTAGTCGGCCATGGCCAGGTTTCTGTGAGAGCACTCAGCTCAATAGCCTAGTCCGTTAATTCCCCGGACAATGGCAAGAAATTGGGTGCAATTCCATTCTTTGCCACCGAGATTAGGTCAGTGACACTTTTCTCCTGTAATAATGTGTTTAATTTAACGGCTGGAATCTATGTTTGTGTTTGCCAAGTTCAACTTTAAATGATGTTCAGGTTAAATTCGCCATAGATATTTGTTTTACACTCTTATATACCGCAATGCTCACTACTTTATTTTAAAACACACAACAAGTGCCAAACATGTGTCCTGACTCGTAACATGTCATGTGTTTGTGTGTTTGACCCACAAGATACAGACAGAACCCCTGAAGAGCGTTTTTGAAAATTATTTTTATTTTGAATCAGAACCCCTGAAGAGCGTTTTTGAAATTTATTTTTATTTTGAATCGGAACCCTGAAGAATGTGTCCTGTTACATAGAAATCAACTTTTGAAGAATGTGTCCTGTTACTTAGAAATCAACTTTTGAGCGTTGTTGGAATTTACTTTTATTTTGAATCATTTTGTATCTTTTTGGAATTTACTTTTATTTTGAATCATTTTGCATCATAGTTTTGGAAAATATAAACGTGGCAGATAAATTACAACAGTGACAAATCAATCATCTTCAGCAGATAATTTAGTAACCAATATCCGCGCACTTGGGAATTTTCATATTTTTCATCATAGTTTTGAAAAAAATAAAAGCTTTGAAAAAATAAACTTGGCAGATAAATTACAGCAATGACAAATCAATCATCTTCAGCAGATAATTTAGTGACCAATTTCTGGGCACTTGCGAATTTTCCATCTGGACAGCATCTATTTACAATTTTAGATTGATCCTCTTGGTATGAGGTCCTAAAGATGGTGTAGCTATTTTTGTAATGTTTTTGTTTAATTTTTGGAGATTTATGTATAAATTGTTTCTAGCATAATTCCATTTTTTAATGTTTTTGTTTAATTTTTGAAGATTTATATATAAATTGTCTAGCATAATTTCAATCCCAGTTTCCCTACTTAACTTCAAAGTTTGACCATTTGTTGTTAATACAGATAGAGGAGTTTGTATGAATAAGAATAGACGAACTCAAAAGGAGTTTCTATGAATAAGAATAGACGAACACAAAAGGAGTTTTGAAAAAAATCTATCTATATATTTATTTATTTTTATGGGCAATTATAATGTATTTTACAAAAATGGAAAAGTGGTTAAAGTGTCTGGTTTATAGTTTAACAATTTCTTATAAAAATAATACTAAGAAGTAGTTAAAATCCTAACATTAATACATCCTATTAATGAATATATACATACAAATATACATAAAATCAATGTATTTATCAATACAATTTCCTCACGGTTTAATTTAATTGGATAGTGTCCTCACTGTCACTTAGGAAAAATTCTATACTGATTTGAATTTGACCTTGGACTCGCTGAAGATCTGCATAATTTGGCTCACATGTGAGGCAGAGTAGACTAACAAATAGTTGATATCAATCGCATACTTGACTTGTTGATGTGCAATGTGCATCAATGATAGCATGTATCTTATCTCTGTTGATTGTTGTGCTTAATTATAAGCAGACATTGCAAATGTTCAGAAAATAAACTTACATCAAAATTCTTTATAGTAAACCTACATCAAAATTCTTTATAGTATAAACCCTTGCAAAAATCCCTAAACAAAACCAGAAGAAGCACTACATCCCTGATTAACTGAGGGGGATGACCTTCATACCAACATTATCCATTGCTGGCCCTGAAATTGGAGAGTTCAAGTTAGGAAGTTTGAAATTGATCTGGGGAGAGGAAGCCGCGTCTGAGCAAGCAAAGGCAGACGAAGAAAGCTGAGAGAAACTTGAATCTGGTGTGGGTGAGCCACGAGGTCTTCCAGCTGAGTTCGAGTTGCTCCACATTCATCCTGTAACTGCGGGAGTGACTAACGGTGTTGGATGAATATTTCGAGATTGAAAATTACCTGAACAGAGATATTACCTTGTCGAATTTGCAATGCTTGTTACGAATTTCGGAGGTCTTCGATTTCCTGCACCAGCTGAGAGAACTGCTCCTTGGAGATGGCACGCCCTCTTTGTGCCATATAGCTGGGAGAAACCGAGGGATGACGAATCGACAGAGCTTGAAGAACAGAGACCACAGGGCAGCCACAATACACTACAAGCTCCAAATAGAGAACCACCGGAACTGGAGAATGCATGCCATAAATCCCCTAACCACACACAAAATGAAGGAGCAATAACGATCGATCCTGCCAAACCTAGAGCCCAATTCTTGGGATAATTGTTACTATGACCGAATCCGATCATGGGTAGAAGGGAAATCCCACATCCGACCGCGGGAAAACAAGGGAGAAGAATAAAGATAGGTGTTGGATATGCCTCTCCCTCGATCATCAGTTGTTCGAATGTAACGATTGATGCGACGTCTATAATAGACTCTCCGAACTCTAGAGAACAAGAGTGCATAAATGTGATTGGAGAGTGAGTTAGGATTTTCCACAATTGATGAACCATTGAGCCAGATCCACACAACGTGTAATGACCCTTAGCAAGAATGCATATAATGCATTGACCATGATTAGTATGTGCAATCTAATTTGTGGAGAAGAAATTGCAGACAATAGCTCTGGAAACCCTACGCAGCTTCCCTCAAACCCCCTACAATCCTTGCATATAGGATTCAATGGGGAGCAAATGGAAACAGATCAAACAATATAATAACGAAGTAAGAGTTGGTCCAAGAAAAGAAAGGATGGGAAGTTGACATGAATCTTGTCCACAAGTAAGGCTATGATCATTTTACTCTTGATCTCTATCTCATATCAATACAACTGAGGAGAGAATGCAGTCAAGCAGGGCATCACATAGCAGTTACTGTGCACTTCCCCCATTCTGCAAAAGATCGATTGGCGATTTATCGCTCGATCGAACAATTCTGAATCCTGTTACCCCAAACGATCCAATTGGGCCAGATTCAAAGTCTATGGAAAGAGGAAAGACTCTGATTTTTTTGGGATTTATGGGTTTTTTGCATAAATAAAGTTCACACTGCCTTTGATTGTGCCTCAAATCCAATGTTCGACTCATTCTCTATCTTTCCCCCATTTCTTTATGTATATCCCTATGAATACAAGGTCGACAATTCGTCAAATGTTATGGCATGCATGCATGGTTTCTACCGAATCACTGCATGAAAATATGAAGTCTTGAATTGATCCAGGAATTTGGATTAAGGTGAGATTGAAACCTTTCGTAGCCTTCTTTCTTTCAGGTCCAATGTCGCATAATCTTCTTATTTTTTCCTTCAATTACTTATTATTTCCTAAAGACTGTTGCCTTATATTGTCGCCCTCCTTTATTAGGCGAGGCCAAGAATTGAAGAAACCTAAATAAATAGTATAGATAGGCTGCATAAAGTCAATAACATTGAATGTAGAAGGAAATTGATCTAACATATTTTAAAGCTAGGTGTAACGTATTGAAAACCTTTGGTCGAGTGTCCCTATTACGTATTCATTCTGTGCTCCAAACAAAAAGTTCGGGAATATTGATCAATGAACAAAGCTTCAAATTACTTTAGCAGTCTTTCCCAAGTATTATTTATATATATGAATCAATCATATTTGCCTCTATAATAGTTCGACATTCCATTAGGAACTTGAGATTTATTTCTTAATAATAAGTTCCAAACACAATGCATGGATCCAATTATGACTTCTGGCCCCAAAAATTTCTTCTAACATATTGCTCACGACTTGCTCGACTCGATAGAATTACGCCCCAAAGAGATTTATTGAATATTGTTCCACGCTTGTCATTTTGTTCTTTGCATTTGAATGAATCAATGCCCAATTAATAATAGCTATCCATCGTATCAAATGGGAGATTGAGGATGCGCATGCAAGCTCAACCTAAGGGAGAGGATGTGCAAGTAGGCTCGACCAAAGGGAAAGGATGCACACGTAGGCTCACCCGTCATGGGCGAGGATGTGCAAGCAGGTTGGAGCAAAGGGAGAGGAATTTATCGTTTGATTGAATATAAGGAGATCGCCCCTCTTATCAACGCTAAGAAATTAGGGTTTTAACACTCGATTGACCCATCAATAAAGGAACGAATAGAAGTCCCACTCAACACCTTGTCTATGTGCTTATCCCAACGATTTCATAAATATGTGCGGGAAGGATACAGTCAATAAAGAAAGAAAGGACACAGTAAGGGAAATCTGTAGACTTTAGCTCACTCATTTAAGGCGTTATGCATTGAGAACATGAAACCCATAATTCTTTCGTCGGGAATCGAGTCAGGAACATGCTGAAGGTTGGATATTAAGGGTAAATGGAGGAATCTATATTGCAGAAACGAAATATCGTGATGGTTTATAATAATGTAGTTACCGTGAACAACTTATATTGAACAAATGAAATGGAAATAGGGGTATCAACATTATTTTGTCTATGTCGAGCTATATATTAAGGGTTTCTGTTGAAATATCATTGTTAATTAGGATGTGTAAGCAGGCTCGACTAAAGGGAGAGGAATTACTCCTTATTAATTAAGGTCTGCATATACTTCTTATATTATAAGAAATTTTGCTTTTTGTTCGGAATACTTGGGTCTCGTAAGTTTGCGGCAGCCTATCCTCGATTAAAGGGGGGCTCTATCCTTATCCTTATTATTTTCGGTAACGAGCAAAAAATAGGGTCAGGAAAAGAATAGGGAGGCGCCAATAGAATAAGGATAGAGTTTTATTTTTTTATTTTGCGACTCAAGTCTTTTGTGAATCCTTAATCAACATCGTCAAGTCTATGATCAAGACCAAAAGGTCACTTCTCATAGAGAATCAAATTCCTATTGGATAGGAATAGCGCGATTTGGGCTCATTTCAACCAATTATTTTGGGGATCTCGAAAGTCTAAAATGAGATAGAAAGTGACATCTAATATTTCAACATGTTACATATATAATAGTAGCCAAAGGCTAAAGCAATGAAGACAAGTATCTCTAAGGAATGGCTAACACATTGAGTTGAGGGAAGAAAAAGGCTTTGCCTTTGGCTTGCAAGAAACAGGACCTCGATGGAACCCTTTCTACTTAGGTAATTGTCACAAGCGGGAAAGTTCTGGCTCATCTCATGCATGCATGTCAAGAACCTCGAAAAGCTTGAGTGTAGCCACATAACTTTACCAGATAATTTCATACCCCTCAACTAAGTGGGATAGACTTTTAGAGAGTTGTGTCTTCTCTTTATTATCTAGTTACCGAAATGATATGGACCTGTAAGGGGTGGAGCCACTCACCTAACTGTAAGAAGGGTGAGGGTGAGGAAGCGTTAAGCGGGGTCACTCGAGGTAGGAAGGTGAGGAAGCGTTAAGTAGACTTGCTCCAGGTAGGAGGACGAGGAAACCTTAAGCGGGCTTGCTCGAGGTAGGAGGGTGAGGAAGCGTACTCTCGCCCTAAACTAAAGCTAATGGGTGAGAAATTTATTGCTCACTCGACCCCCCATAAGTAGGGTGGGGGTGTTTAGACACTCTATCTCCCATCCGTAGCGAGATCAAGTAATCCAGGTGGATATTGGTGGCCACCCACCTGTTTCAAATTCAAACTGGCCTAAAAGATTAACATGTGGATATGGTAGAAAAAGATTAACATGCCTAATGAATGATTTTGGTTTGAGTGAAAGGTACATTTCTGCTAAGGCCATGTTAGAGGAGTTCAACAATCAATACCACCAACATCAAGGTACATAAAGGGCTTGGTGCTCTTGATCAAATGCCAATCCCATACCCTCATATGTGATATAATCCAATGAAAATGTTGCAATCCTACGAATCATGAAATACTAAAAACTGTTAAGTCTACTGGATTTTGAATGGGATATGGAATTCTACTTTCTCCATATCAAGTCCAATGAGGTTCGAACCACTCTCAAACAACCTGAAAAAATTAATGGCAATGTTAAAAATTTAAGTAAAAGGATAAAAAGGAAAGATAAAGATTTAAGTAAACCATTAATTGCCAACGTTTTTAGTCAAATCCTTTTAAAAAAAATTCAATCTCGCATGTTGGTGGGGTCTAGTACCTACTTGATCGAGTCAAGCCATTTTCCTTCCTTCTCCAACAAGAACAAACAAAAATGACAAAAAAACTCAAAAAATCTGCTCTATGAGGATGATTTCCACTATCTGGCCATGACTTTTACCAAAAAATCGTCGGCTTTTTGAAAAAGTCCCTACTTTTTCAAAAGAGCAAAAGTCATGATTTTTATGGGCCGATTTTTCGTGAAGCAGAAAAAATCGCGACTTTTTGAAAAAGTTGCGATTTTTCGGCAACTTTTTCAACACCGGTTCAAAGGATGCTCAGAAGGCCACTGCAACCACTGCAACCTCAACACCTTCTATCCAACAGAAGCAGATTGCAGATATTGTTTCTTCACCTACGATGTTGCCTACACAATGCCCTGCCAAGCCTAGAGACAACAGGTTGGTGGAGCAGATTCAACCTCGCCAACAAGAGGTTCGTGACAACGTTCCATAGACCAAGCAACACAACTTCTCCAATACGACACACAATTCACCAAGATTCAGATTCAGAAAACACTTTCCCCTCTTCCCCGGGCACTCCACGCAAAGGAGACCATTGCTTCCTAATGGGGGAGGATTGATCCAGGTGGATATTAGTGGCCACCCATCTGTTCCAAATTCGAATTGGTTCATCTGGAAAGTTTTGAGTTCAACATGTTTCTCTATAATGGGGACATTTCTTTGTAATTGTGGGTTCTGCACTTACGGGGCTGTCTTGAAGCCCTACACAACATCCAAGTGGATATTGGTGGCTGCCCACCTATTCCAACTGGCTTATTTTGGAAGTTTTCATGTCAGTACATCTTTTTATACTTCCAGGGTCGTTTTAGGGCTTCTAAACATTGTCTTTTTGGCTTGCCACAGTGAAACTGTAGATGGAGTCATAGTTTGATGCCATAATGCATAGTTCTTGAAAAGACCTTTACAAAAGGCTATCACACGCGTAAAACGAAGATCGTATGCAAAAGTTACGACCTTGGGAAGTTAATGTACTAACTTATCCCAATGGGGGCCCACATGACTTTTGGCGCTTTATCTCCTAGGGTTAGGTTTTTGGATATCTAGGGTTTTGCATTCATGTTTATCATAAAAATGCCTTCAGAGCCTCGTTGCAATCATCTTCTTGCGAATGAGTGTAGCCATCACATCTCTTCTCAGAGATAAAGTGCCACCATTCTAGCGAGTCTTGCACTCTGTATTTTTACAGTCTCTGTACATTTCTTTCATTAATAGAAATCATGTATTGTTGTATTTCTTTGTTTCTGGCAATTTTTATGTGTATTTCATTGTAATATATCTGCTTTCATTTCGTTCCAAAAATAATTCGGATCATCAAGGTGGCTTGAACATTTTTACATCCAAGAAAGCCAAGGAGAAAAGGCAGTAGCCTCCGATTTACGACATGTCGGGCTTTCAATATCCCTTGCTTTCCGAAGGGAATGCCTTGGTATGACTTATGTATCGAAACATTGACCTAACGACTTAATTGAAGGGGCTAAAAATAGTAGTTATATAGAAGGAGATAATCGTCCTGTACTTTCTTTTTACACGCAACCTCTCCCACAATAAAGAAACTTCGTTTCTGTTTGGTCGAGCAACTTCGTTCCTCACCCTCCTCACTAATCATACCTCACCTAACGACTTAATGAAGTGAGCTAAACTAAAATAGTAGTGGGATAAAGAGATATTTGTCTTGTGCTTTTACACACTAACTTAGCTTTAACGTATTTGGAGACACTGAAACTGGGACACTGAAGCGGATTGCCATGGGGGCATCAACGGAGAATTGTGGGGGTTGGTCTAATTAGTGCATATTGTGTTAGTGATATGCTGGGTATAATAGTGTTCTTCCATTATTAGCTTTTTTAGTGCACTTACAAAATTATCTCTTTCTTAGCAGAGGGTTAGCCATAGCTAGCATCAGGATTATCCACCACACCGGAAGCTAAAGACTACTCTTAGCCAGTATTAGCCAGAACTAGGGAAGTTCCACCATATCGTATCATTCAATAAGTTCACTATGTTTGTTGCTAATAGAGGTTTATCATGCTACGAGAGCCTTGTTCGTTCCATAGCGTAGCGAGTGAGGAGTGTTGCCTATCTGATCACACCTCGTGCATAAATGCCCTGCTATAATAAATAGGTCGAGTGCGACCCTCCACCAACTTCAGGGTCGGCGCCTCTCCGGGTTCGTTGCTTTATGCTTGTCGGTATCTACATCCTTGCCCACACATGGGAGTAGCTTCTTGACTTGGGCTTGGTTGGAACGAGAGAGCAGTTTTTATTTTTTGAAGACCTTGGGATTTTTCGGACCTTCATTGTATCAACAATGGCTAGAAGTGGCACTTCCTTTTCCACAACTGAAAGCTACTCACTATAAATTGAATAACATGAATTGCTTTCATTCTTTTAATAGATCATGTGGTTTGTCCAAACTAACTTTTTATGGTTTGGATTTCTCCTCTTCGATCCCTAATGGCTTACTGATCCAGAAAGCAAGCACCCCTCTATGAATGAATGCTCAGTCGATTATATAATTGAAATGAACTGGAGAGGAGCATCGTGCCATGATAAAACATACGACAGGCAAGGTGAAAATAAACATTTTCAGAACAAATTTTTGTATTGATGAAAGTGGCCCTACGGAAGCAAAAGACGACTTAGGGCCCTCGATCAAGCAACACATCAATAAAACCAACCTTGGGGTGGGTCTCAATTACCCTCGAATGTTCCTTGATGGTTGTTCCAAATTGAGGTGGCGGAATTTGAACTTGTTATAGTCCAATAACACCACCTTGTTTGTTGTTCTAATTCAACACAAGCACAGAGTGAGTGATTCGGTCTCACACTTTGAGAAAAGGTTCCTTCATTTCAACTTTCCTTGACTTATCATTTATGTGGATTGAAGGCCCTCTGTTCATAGCCGTTGAAATGGAACTACGGGGTGAATGACCAGAACTACTCTTTCCCACTTGCGGCTACTAAGTACATGAACACACGATACTCACTGGAAATTTGAGCATAATAACATCGGGCATTGAGAAAGGAGGACGCTTCTTTGGCGAAATTCTGGAGTAGATCACCCACCCTGGTAGTCCTGCAAAATTAATACAGGTGCTGCATGGCCCAGGTTGGGACAAAAATTGGTACTGATGCTACTATGGCGTGCATCGGATGGATTTTGCGAGCATTGAGAGGAAGGAATGAAGTGTCTCTGTCTAAAGATTCCATGCCTACTCGGGTGGGAAGAATAGAGTGAGTGCTCTATCTTAGGCTGAGTATCTTTCACAAGCCATGGTGGACTGAAACATAGTATGTGGCAAAGCATCCAATTTTGGAGTAATCTCATCCAAAAGTAAGAATTTAGTATATGAGCTACGACATGCAATCTTTTGTTTTGTTTCTCGCAAGTCGTTGAGGAATTTGATGCCACGCTGAGGAAAAGAAGGTAGTCGTCGGGGAACTAGAGCCAAAAACTAGAGGGAGGGGCAACATCATGATCCATCGCTACATCTTCCTTTTGCAGAATTATTGTAACTTGACGCCCTGCCCTTCCTTGGTCATTCAATCCCTTGCTCTATAAGGGAAGCGAAGAAAAAGTGGAGTAGAGCTCCAAATATGTAACCGACTGGTTGAGCAAACATTGCGTGGAGAATTAAGTTAAGAAGAAAGAATTTCTCCCACTGATATAGTGCCCCACTATTGAACAAAGTTATGTTCTTTCATCTC
The DNA here is from genome assembly GCA_010110895.2 of Picea sitchensis. Classification (NCBI taxonomy): domain Eukaryota; kingdom Viridiplantae; phylum Streptophyta; class Pinopsida; order Pinales; family Pinaceae; genus Picea; species Picea sitchensis. The sequence goes on along the minus strand of SNQJ01S0023868.1, from coordinate 88,238 downwards.
AACACTGCCATATCCTCCTCTTAATCCCACCCAAAAGTGCATAATCGACCTTCCTTAAGGAAGGGTAGTTGAGGGAGACTTATGACCTTTAAGTAAGCATATCGGGTTCCATCTTCTTTTGTCTGGTTCCAATCTCTACTCATCTTTCTCGAAAGCCTTTAAGTAAGTCAAAATCATGAATGGAACTGCTCCATGCATGCTCGAGCCTCCATGCTACCAAGTCTAGTTGAACCTATGAATTGAGTCGTCCGGGCAACGACAGATCCAACTTGCTCCAAAGGTGGGGTAAGGATAGAGGCTCGTAGGGCCATTGAGCTTGCAAACTAACTTTGAGAAACCTTTGAGAGCTTTAGTGTTGACCGGTCTGGGAAGTTGAGTGTTGTCTTGGAACCTGTCCTTGTGGATTCATAGCCCTGTCTTGGGGATTATCTGTTGTTGAGACATGGAACAACAACATCTAGGGTTGGCTGGAACGTCCTTGGTTTGCATATAGTTGGTGATTGGTTTTGTCAAATATAAGTGCTCTCTGTCATGGTGTTTCGCTGCTTATACATAATTATTTCCGTTGTGTATTGATTACTATATCTGAGATATGCATTACTAATGTCTTTGCTTGCTGATTATTGTTGTGCATGGCATATTGTTCTTTCTTTTATAGTTTAAAATGAATCTTGATAACTGAATGTGTTATTTCATGCTTTTTTACTTGATTGTCGGTATCATATTTTCAAATTGGCTCAAGAAATGCATTCTTGGGGTTTGTTAGTGACGGGCGCATCACAGTTTGGTATTAGAGCGTCTTGAAGAGTGTTTTGGCAGTAGGCGTGCCTGAACAGTGGTGGTGGCGGGGCACATTACAATCTACAAGACCAAATTTAACTCTAAAGGTGTTGTTGAGCGTCCTAAATCTCACTTGGTTGTGCAATATTTTCTCAATAAAAAAACATCGACTACCCTGAGAACTTTGCCCCTATAGCAAAGATGAATTATATTCCATTGATTCTTTCCCTATGGCAGATCCATCAGATGGATGTGAAGAGTGTCTTTCTTCATGGAAAACTATTTGAAGAGTTTTTCATGGAACAACCTCCTAGTTTTGTGATAGATTCTAACCTGGTTTTCCTACTTTAGAACTCTCTTTATGGTTTGAAGCAAGCTCCAAGAGCTTGGTATGCTAAGATCGACAATTTCTTTCTTCGACTTGTTTTCAAACATTGTGAATATGATCACGATTCACGGCTTATATGTACTCCATACTCATGGAAACACTTTGATTGTTGTTGTATATGTTGGTGACCTTGTCATAACTGGCAATAACACTGATCTCTTTCGTAGATTGAAGAAACAACACGTTGACTCCTTTGACATGATAGATCTTGGTATTTTGCATTATTTTTTGGGTCTTCAAGTATTACCATTATATCATGGTTTTTTTTATTTCTCAATCTAAATATGTAATGGATCTTTTGACACGCTTTAATATGGTAGATTGTAAGCCCTATGCTATTCATTTTCAATCTAGAGTTAAGTTGAAGAAAACTTGTCAAACTCCCAAAGTCGATGCTACAATCTATCGACAATTGGTCGATAGTCTCATTTATTTTACTCAAAGTCGACCTGACACTTCCATTTGTTGTTAGTGTGTTTCCTCATTTCATTCAAGATCCCATAGAGCTATTTCAAGCATACCGATAATTTTGGTATTAAGTATTGTCGAAGTTCATATTTTCTAGTCGACTTCATTGACTTTGACTAGGCATGGGACAATGATGATCGAAAGTACACTTCTGGCTATGTGTTTCACTTCAACACTGGACCATTGGTTTGGTTGTGTAAGAAACAAATGGTAGTCTCCTTGTCGACTACAACAACATAATATCATGTTGTTGTTCATGTAGGCACAAAGGCAATTTGGATTCGCCAACTTCTGGGTGAACTTGGCTTTCTTGTTTAGACCTCGATTACCATCCTAATGTGATAATCAAAGTTTGATTTCGCCAATTTTTGGGTGAACTTGGATTTACTATTTAGACCTCAACTACCATCTATTGTGACAATCAAATTGTCATCCAAGTTTATCAAGCTTCGTACGATGCTTGGGATTCATGAAGTTGCAATTATGACTTAATTTTATGCCCTGAATCTCCTGAGCGATGAGTTGATGGGGTGTTGTGGAACCCCCACCCTCGCCCCCCGTGGACAGGTGGAACTCCCCTCAACCAGGTTTCTGTTGGTTGAGACCAACTACTCATAAATGATACCTAACATCTCCTACTTTTATCTACTCATACATGAATTTTATAGATAAGAGGAAAGAGGATTGTACCTTTTTCATTGGTTGTCCAAGCCATTCTAGTGCTAGGTTGAGTCCTAACTCCAACACCATCTTCCTGCAAAGAAATCAGACAAACCTTCTCTACTTCTTCTTGAACAAAGTCATATAGTTTTAAATCTAACCAAACAAGTATGAACATTCATGCATAAATCAAACAAGATAAAAGTATGGAAATAGGTCAGGTTTATTAATCATGAAGTGTGAAGATACAACCTCAAATAGATGTTTTTGCCCCTTCAAGCGTCCTCTTCAGCCCTTGGCTGCACAGCTATGGATATTTTCTCTCAAGAACAAAGGTTTCACTCTCTTGACATTCTCTCCCTAAGTTTCTCTCAAGATCATCAATTTGATGTTCAATTTGGTCCCCCCTTTCACCATGAATGGCCCTAGTTATATAAAATTCAAGAGGTCCAACTAATAAGTCTAAATGGAGAGTATGGTTGAGGATTTTGATGGATTAGGTTAGGATTTACTTTTATCTTCATGATCATGGATTCCCCTCAACATGGAATGGAAGAGGGTCGAGTGAATCTTGATGAAACCAATGCAAACAACCCAAATCCTTCTCGAACCAACTGCCCCAAAAAACATGGAAACCTCTCTAACTACAGGGATGCTCCCCTAGAGTGGGAGACAAGGTGTCCTAGACGCTCCCATATAACTAATAAAGGAGGGAGGATGCCCCCTATGCATGGGCAGGGGGGCGTCCCTGGTAAAAAAAGGCATTAAAGTAAAGGTAAAAAGTGGGTTTTCGGCCTCCAAATCATGTTTTTTCTCCTCCAACTTGACTAGCGATCGTGGCATGTCATTTTACATAGTGTCAAGGTTGTAATACTTAGAAAAACATGACATTTAGGCCATGACAATTTAGTAAAGTACTCCATTGTAGTCGCGACACTTATAAGGAGAGATTTCACGATTGTGACACTTAGCAAAGTGAGATGTGACACTTGCTACACATATGCGACACTTGGCTAGGTGTGACAAAAAAGTGAGATGTTGGAACTAGTGTTAAACATGTCATGGTAATATTGGAATTATTGCGATATTATTGGTAAAACCCAACACGACGATAATATAACATGTATTTATCGCAATGATTTGGAAAGTATCACCCTGCTACATGAATATCACCTTATAATCAATTTTTTGGACTTTTAACCCTTATTTTTTGCAAGAGTGAGTTAGGTGATTGAACCAATGTTTTCAAATTCGGACCCCAATTAATGGTAATGTTAAAGAATTTAAGTAAAAGTTAACAATTCCTTTATCTTTCCTAAGTTAACATTTCTTTTATCTTTCTTTTTAAACCTTTTTCCTTTATCTTTCCTAAGTTAACATTTCCTTTATCTTTCTTTTTTAACCTTTTACTTAAATTTTTAACATTACCATTAATTGTTTCGAGATGTTTGAGAGTGGTTTCAACCTCATCGGACTTCATATGGAGAAAGTAGAATTTCATGTCCCATTCAAAATTTAGTAGACTTAGAGTTTTCAAGATATCAAGATTGGTAGGATTGCAACATTTTCGTTGGATTCTATCATGTATGAGGGTATGGGATTTACATTTAATGAAGAGAGTCGAGCCCATTATGTAACTTGATGTTGGTGGTATTGATTGTTGAACTCTTTTGTGATGGCCTTAGCAAAAATGTACCCTTCACTTAAACCAAAGTCATTGATTAAGCATGTTAAAGTTTTTCTAGCATATTATAAGGCTTGGATTATGCAGTTTCATCAAAATAAGGAGGTGTTGACTAATGTCCCTAGATGATCGAGGTAGAGGCAAAGGTTAGACAAGAGCCAAAGGGTTATACTAATGATGAGGATCCTAATATAAGTTATGGTAGAACATTGCTTGTCATTTAAAGGGTTATACTAATGATGAGGATCCTAATATAAGTTATGGTAGAACATTGCTTGTCATTTAAATGCTCTTGCTCATTTATTCATAATGCATTCTTTCAAAATTTCAATAATTTTTTGGAATCATGGTTTGAAATCTTGAAAATATAATTATTTTGTTAAAATTTAAATGTTTAACGTAATTTTTAGTAAATCAAGCCATTCAAAGTAGATTGTTATGAGTCAATTCGAGTCCAAGTATCTAGATACATCGTGATAATCATCTTAATGAGATACATTTATTTTTGTTTTGATGTTATTTTGTATTATCCTATTAGGAATTATGACTTAGGACAGATGCCATATTTTAGTAACGTTGTTTGATGGGCCACTGGACATCTTATACATCTTGTATTATAGTTTTATTTTCATATTTATGTCACGGTGTGTTTGTTTCATGTTGATGTTGCTTTAGAAGTTTAAAAAAAATAAAAAATGATTGTTTTTGTAATTTTTAAAGTTTCCTGATAATTTTCGATATTTTCCTCGATAATTTCAAGTTTTGATGTTATTTTGTATTATCCTATTAGGAATTATGACTCAGGACAAATGCCATATTTTAGTAACGTTGTTTGATGGGCCACTTGACATCTTATACATCTTGTATTATAGTTTTATTTTCATATTTATGTCACGGTGTGTTTGTTTCATGTTGATGTTGCTTTAGAAGTTTAAAAAATTGAAAAAAAAATGATTGTTTTTGTAATTTTTAAAGTTTCCCGATAATTTTCGATATTTTCCTCGATAATTTTAAGTTTTGATGTTATTTTGTATTATCCTATTAGGAATTATGACTCAGGACAGATGCCATATTTTAGTAACGTTGTTTGATGGGCCACTTGACATCTTATACATCTTGTATTATAGTTTTATTTTCATATTTATGTCACGGTGTGTTTGTTTCATGATGATGTTGCTTTAGAAGTTTAAAAAATTGAAAAAAAATGATTGTTTTTGTAATTTTTAAACTTTCCTAATAATTTTCGATATTTTCCTCGATAATTTCAAATTTGGACCCTCGATGATAAATTCCCGATAACATTTGTTGGAACCTCAAGTTTTGATTGTTCATCACCCTTTTCTTGGAATCAGTCGGTCGGGTGGTCGACCTACATTTGGAAATAGTCGGTCGGGTGATCGACTAGATATCTACATCAGTTAGTTGAGTAGCCGACAAGCTTGCTGATCAGACAATCGACTAGCAGTCGAAGACGAAGACAGTGGGTCGGTGGATCAACTAGTCAAGCACTCAACTACAAGTTGGATGCATGGATGGTCGGGACGAGCATCCTTGTTGAGTTGACTAGACAATGCAGATTTGATGGAGTCAACTCTAACCACCGACAATTATATGTGGACAAGATCTTCCTGATTCTAAGGAAGTTGGTTAGATATTGAAGCTATAAATAGTAGACCCGATGGGTCGTTATCAACTCGAGAATAAATGTGAACATGAAGTATTATATGTTCAATATGCATTGTGATGTTTTGATCATATTTCCCTATGCTTAAGTGTTGTAACAGTTTCTTTAGAAACCACATGTTATCTTTGAAACTTCTTCCTCTTTGATTATCTGTAGTGTTGTTTATTTGTTTCATATAAGGTTACACTTATTCCCCAACATCATAAAAATGAATAAACAATCATATGGTAATATAATGATGGGTAGGGAATTCTTTTTTTCATTGTTGTATAAAACTGATATCCATGGTGTTGAGTTTCTCTTACTAAACCAAAATGTAATTAGTCAAGGGAACTATAAAACTGTGAAATTCAGCGAGAGAAAACCACTAAATGGAGAACAGTGTTGTTGAACAACTCAAATGAATCCAACGACCTCTCCACACCAAATGCTTAATTTAAGTTTATCAAGCTTTCTATAATCTTATTTATTTTCATTGTCATAAGACAAAGCAATACTTTGTCAAAATGTTGTCATATTTAATTGGACTAATCAAGAGGTTTAACCTATTTCATGTCCTAACCTTAAACAGAAAGGTCCAATTCATATCAAAATTGATTAGGCTTCCATCACCTCTTAGCAAATGCACTACCATGATTTGATATCGCCAAATTAAGACAATCTTTGATTAGTAGGGTCTCCAATACCATTGCTAACTCTCCTTTGGGATTCCTCTCTCATTTAAGTAGTCTAGCCTTAAACAATTTTAGAGAGAACACATGTAAGTTTAATAAAAGGAATAAGCCAACTCCATATCATCCTAAAATCAACAAAAGTTTAAAATAAATCAAAACTTTTAATTTTCTTAATTGTGGAATGGATAACTGAATTTAACTTTAATTATATTACTATGCCGATTATTGCTACTATCCATATGATTAAACTATGAGGATATACAGTTAGACCAACTTAAGATGGCCCCATACCCAAATGCTTCCAATCCAACAACACACAAGGATAATAATTTGGCTAGAGCAGCTCAGGTTAACGAAAGGTATTTTGGCATATGAAAGATAATTACCTTGACAAGAAGATGGTGTGCACATGTTTCAGTTTTCTGCACTGATGCTACTCCTCGGCTGCTGTCACTAGTAAATTCTTTCTAAAAACACGATAAATATATATCAGCTAACATATTGATGTGGTAAATAATCAATTAGTTAAAAAAAAAAATCAGAGAAGAGTTTGAAAAATACCAGGAAAGATGAAATGTTAGGGGAAAAGAAACTCTCGGGCAAGTTGAATCATGTAGAGGAAATCCTCTAACAAGTTCAATCTTGCAGAAAAAACTTGGAGAAACATATCTTAAATAAAATCAAAGGAGCGTGCGCCACTAGGCGTGAAGTAAGTCATGTATGGTTCATAAAATCATACACAAGAGATTACAAAGTATAAACAATCCTCGGATTTTATTAATTGGATTGGTACCAACTTTTCAAGAGACTGTGGTTGCTCATCCATCTGTTCGAGCAAATTGATATCCTATTTCACCATTCATTATAAATTTAGATTAATAGCAACAAGATTTAATGAATGCAAAACTGAACAGAAAAAAAGAAAAAAAAGAAAATTTACGTGGTTCTGTAATGTGCCTACATCCACGGGAAAGCAGGAGAATAATTTTATTAACACACAACACACATTTGCATTACAAACAGTCCAATATGTAGTGGACTCTGAAATCGACTAACCCAGCATGCTAAGCTGTCGAACCTTATTTCCATGCTAGCATTACGTGGTATCACCTGGATTTTGTTTACATTGGGATTGATTTAGTTTTCATTGGAACTATAGAAAGGAGACAATAATAATTATTTTACATGACTTCACATTCCAACAATATCCCACTTGAAGTCCCAAAAATAGTGTGAACAATCATGCTTCAAGAGATCTCCTGCTTTCCAAAAGCCTATTGCCATAAGCTTATCAATCCAAGAGAAGCTCTAGAGAACTCCAGCTTCTCTTTTGAAACAACCTTTGTAAATGCATTTGCAAGATTCAAATTCGTATGTATCTTTTCCAACCTGAGTTTACCCTCTTCAAGCATACTTCGAATATAGTGATATCGAAGCTCAATGTGCTTTGTTTGCGAATGAAACGCTGCATTTTTGGCCAAGTGAATGGCACTTTTACGATCACTGTACAATATAAATTCCTTTTGTCTATTACCCAATTCAGATAGTAACCTCTGTAACCATATCATCTCCTTTGATACTTCTGTCATTACAATGTATTTTGCTTCAGTAGTTGAAAGAGCAACTACTTTCTGCAGCTTGAAATGCAACTAACTGTTGCTCTTGCCAATGTGAACACATATCCAGTTGTGGATCGTCCTCGATCTAAATCTCCAGCCATATATGAATCACCATATCCATGAAATTGTGCATCTTCACCTCTAAACCTCATAACATGGTTTAATGTGTCTTTAAGATATCTCAGAATCCATTTCACTGCTTGCCAATGAATGATTTTTTTCCTGGATTACTCATGTATCTACTGACCACTCCCACTTCTTATGCAATATCTGGTCTTGTACAGACCATAACATACATTAAACTCCCAACCGTAAATGAATATGGCACCGTTTCCATGTATTCTTTTTCTTCTAGTGTCTTGGGACACATCTCAGAAGATAATTTGAAATGCTTTGCTAGAGGTGTGTTGCCTTGGCATACTTCATGCTAAATATTTCCAATACTTTTTTCCATGTATTTCTATTGTGACAATATAAGTTCCTTTTTCTTCCTGTCTCCAATAATTTTCATTCCAAGTATTTGCTTTGCAACACCCAAATCCTTCATTGAAAATGTCTTAGATAACTGTTGTTTCAACACGTTAACAAAAACCATGCGAGATCCTGCAACTAGCATATCGTCAACATACAACAACAACAATACAAATCCTCCATTATCAAAAAAATTAGAATAAACACAATGGTCAGATTCAAATCTAGAAAAGTTCTGTTCAGACACGAAAGAATCAAATTTCAGACACCATTGTCTAGGAGCTTGTTTTAACCCATATAAACTGTGATTTAGTTTGCAAACTAGTGTTTCTTTACCTTTTTCCTCAAAACCTTCTAGTTGCTTCATGTACAACTCTTCTTCAAAATCACCATGAAGAAAAGTTGTCTTGACACCAAGCTATTCCAATTCTAGATCATGAACAACTACCAAACCCAACACTACTCTAATAGAGGTCATTTTCACAATTGGTGAAAATATCTTTGTAAAATCAATGCCCTTTTGTTATGGGACTTATCGGTAAATGCAGACATAAATAGATCTCCTTAGATCCACCTAGATCTAGAACAAAACAGAACAAAATATGACGCTTTCCCCAAGCTTTAATCATTGAGTTTACTATTTAACAAGAGACGAGCAACATAACGTTTAAATATCGCTTCCTCTTGTCGTTGTCGTCCTAGCTCCACACCAGTGTTCCTGTGATATTGAATCTGCAAGGGAACACAAACCAACCAAAGTGAAAGCAATATAATATACTCAACGAGAACTTATGCATGTGATCAAGGAATCATACAATGAAACAAAGCAAGTTTTATGGGAAAGAAACATATCACTGTATTATAAAATAATGAAAGTGGAGATTACAACCAAAGCCTTGATGTTTCAAGGTCCCCTTCCGATGACCCTTTGCTTGAAATATCCCTGATCTCGCTAATCAAGATATTTGCTACTGATCTAATGTTCTATCTTGCAGATCTGATACATTGGGGGTTTCTGGATGTGTTTCAGTTGTATGTTTGAGATCTTGATGGTTATTGCATGTGCATGTGGGTTATTGCAGGTGCATGTTGGTTATTTCATGTGCATGTTGTGTATTTATGGTTTAAACAACATATAAAGGATGCATGCGGAAGTAAAGAACATCAACTGCTCAATAACATGTATTATACGACTCAAGCATGGAAATACAATAGCATACTGGAAATATAGAATATAGTCGTCAGCTAGATCTCATGGATCGTCACTAGAATACAAGCAAATAGCATTAAAATACCCGTGATCGGAAGATGATAGCAGATCTGATGCATGCACGGATAGATTGGAAAAAATATGTGATTCCGGAGAAGTACGGTAACCACTATCAGCTGGAAAATTCGTCTGGAAGTTCAGACTGTTAGAATACGCTGGAAACTGCTCCAAAAGAAGCGCCCTGGCCTCTAGATTGAAATGGGTGAGTACCAAATCTCGAATCTGGTCTCTAAGGCACTGGATCTGGACCCCCGGGGGGTTTGTGCACCTCCTGGAGCACTGGATGCGCCTCAAAGGATTCCACCAACGGAATATGTTGCTATATGGCTCAAAACGATCGTCGCCAAATAAGGAAATGGGTCGGAAGGATTTGTCCGGATCTGCTTTGAAACTCTGCATGCAACACCAAATCTCTATCCGAAAGAGTTGTGCCCTAAATGGTTGGATGAGGCGATATGGAAGATTACATCGTCAGAATCTGACGATAGATGGCTCAATAGAAGCGCTCTAGCTGGATCTCAAATGGGTTGGAAGAAAACTGCAATCTGGACACGGGTCTCACGCATCACTCCAAACCCTCAAACTGACTTGCGCCCTCACTGGCTGAGTTGCGCACTCTGCAATGGTTACTCCTGAAAAGTACGGTGAAATACCTGGATGGTATCTCCGATGGGCTAGGGTGTGTCTGCCAACACCGAAACCGATCAATGGTGGTGGTTTCCTCCAGAAATCCACAAAACACAAAGGTCGGCTCTCCTCCTCCTCTGGGAACTCTCAACATCAAATCATAACAATGCATAATGAATTAGGTTGCTTTACCCTTCCTTTATAACTTCCCGAAACCCTAATTTGTTNTCCTTGATTATATCACTTAATTAATTAATTAATTAACCATTTTTCCTGTAAAAAGTGATTTATCCATCCTGATGGCTTATCCGGCCACTGAAAGTCACTTCTCATCATCTTATCCTGTAATGCTCTTCCTCTCGATTCTGATGAGCTATTACACTAAGAGGTTTCTCCAAGTAATATGCCCATAATGACCTTCTTAGTGAATTTAATTAAGGTATGATCCATAATAACTCAAAATTACGGAAATCGTCAGAATGCAACTGAACCAAAGCCCAACTGTGTGGAATGGATCCTAATGATGAACGATACAAGTCGGGCCCAAATAAACCCCTCAATATCTCCCGAACTCTCTGTCACCCCTATCTGGCTACTCGGGTAGGCATAACACTCTGAATTGTTGTAATGTTATAATGTCCCAAAATGGGGACACTACATTGCTCCAACACACACACTTGCTTCGACCTTGAATGAAGAAGATCCACAATGACTTGATATACTGAAATGAAGCCCTCAATTATGAAATGAAGTAGAAATCCTTATCCAATTCTTAGCCTATTCAATATTAATATAGCTTGAATCAACCTTCATTAACCATAGCCTTTTCAAACATAAATCCCTCTTTATATAGGGGAAAAAGAGATGGTTGAAGAGATTAGGATGATCCCACCAAATCAGAGAAGCGAGTAGGATCCCAACCATACAGATGCTACCTCATCTTCTAGAAGATCCCCTTCTAGAACTTTCGTGAAGCCCGACTTTTTCTTAGCTTTTTGACATCGTTGCACCCTAGCTGAAGAGCAGCCCGCGAAGACGTCACAAACCAGCTTTAGGGTAGAGGGAGATGAGCAGGCATCATTGCACCCTACTTATGGTGCAGCCTGCAACGACCTTCCTTAATAGGGTTTTTTAGAAGAGAAAGTTAGTCACTTTCCTCATGAAAAAATACTCTTTTTGGGAACATGAATACATGTTGTCAATGGATCACCAAGATGACCATAATAATGTGTAACAGAATGCCCTCCAAAGTATGAGGTTGGAACTCGTGACAGTGGAAATACTTTGTAGAATGTGTGTCGGAAAAAAAGAGCTCACCAATCGGGAACCAACAAATAGTCAAGCATCAGCATAATAATATACCATTACTTGAGGTAGGCATTCCCATACTCAGATTACAAAGCGTCAAATGAGTCATGGTAACTAAATATACAGTGTGGATCCTTGTCTTTATGAATTGACATAGCCACCCATAATACACTGTGCATCTATGCTCTAGAATGACTCAAATTCAGACATAGCCACGAGACATACAAAGTGGATCTATGTGTCAATACAAATCATGAATACTCCATAACAGCCTGGACCAGAACGATATGACACAGGGTCTTCATTTTCGTCGTCCCTAAGTACGAATTTAACCATGCTATTACAGGTGTTGAAGTCGAACATAGTAGAAACCACTTGACTACCGGTCAATGAGGAGAATCATTAACAAGTGCGAGGGAAATCACCATTGATGTCAATGACTCCCAAGGTACCTCGGTACAAGCCAACGAGTGCGAATGAATGAGTTAAATTCGAACACTCGAGAGAATCTTCCAATCGGGGGCCAATGATGTGAACCCACTGTTGAAAGCGAAGAAACCTGCCATTGAGGCATGCGGGCTCTAAGGCACAGAATGATTTCCAAGTCTTGTTCCTAGATAATGAGCTGAAGTCAATAGGAAAAGATTCATCACAGGAGGGCCTTGATGTATCCCCCATCAATGACATGAAATAAGTAACAGATTTGAGATAGATCAGAGTATGGAATGATTTGAAATTGACATAGGGAAGGTTGACATGGTAGAAAATTAATAACTGCAGATGGCCGACTCGATAGGAGGCTTATTAAGGCTGGACTTCTCTTGAACATATGAACGACACGACAACAATCTTGGCAGAATTGACTCAAGGAGGACCCAACATATGGTCATGTGGATGGTCGAACGAGAGACGAATTGATTTCCCAACTCGGATACAATGATGAAGGGGGTTGTCATGTTCAAGAGCGACTATTACAGCCACTAACATGGATAAGAGGGGTTGGGTAATTGTCCTTAGGACAAGCCTTATTTATGTCCCTATAATCTACACAAACGCGGATGGTATCTTGTTTCTTATTCACCGGAACTAGATTGGATACCCAATCAGTCAAAGCCACAAGATAAACAAAGCCAGCTTTAAGAAGTTTTTCAACTTCAAGCTTGATAGCAACAACTTTGCATGGGTGTACTGGGCGAAGTCTCTGCCGAACGGGTTTAGCGTCCAGGTATGTCTTAATCTCGTGCACAACGATATCAGGATCAATACCTGGCATCTCTTAGTAACTTCATGCGAAAACATCGAGAAATTCTTGGAAAAGGCTTTTATAAGTGTGGACTTCATCAGTAGAACACGAGGCCCTGATATGAACATTCTCTACGACTCTGGGTTTAATGGATATGTCGAGAGGGACGATAGATGAAATGTTGCTCAAGTTTCCTTCGTACAAAACATCGTGCATTGACTTCGGAATTGAAGAAATAACAACAACGATTGATGGTGTCGAAATCCGTTGGTAACTCTCTATGGTGTCGCGTTCGAGGAAGAGAATGGAGCGATGATGCCCATCGTCCCAGGGAGTGTCTTCCATAGACATGATAGGCATGATCATCTTATCCGTAGGAAAAATCACGCGAAACAGATCCGGAGATGAATCACAAAGAGAAGGAGAGGGGGGGCTTGCCGATTGAATAACATGGTAAGCAGATTCGATCGGATTTAAAGGCATCTGGTTGCCATAACAGAGGTAATCACCAGGGCTGGGTACTACCCATAGGTCATATGACTCGGGGTTTCACGAACAATAGTGGATATCATGTTAATAGAGGCAACGAAAGGAGGGGGAATATTGGGTGGTGGGATTGGAAATGTACCCATCAAAGTTGAATCTTTCAAAAGACCCACTCCGACATTCTCGTAACAAGGAGGTGTCTTCGAAATGAAGGGAACGTTGCTAGTACGAGAATGGGAATTAAAGAAGGCCAATTGGTCAACAGTAACGACCTTTCCTTGATGCGAGAAACGTACCACACGGAAAATGGTAGACACAATTGCATGCATGGAATCAATCCAGCTACGACCAAGTAAAAGGTTATAATCAAGAGGTGCATCGAAGACCTCAACCTCAACATTAACAGATTTACCTTCCAACGTAATAGACAACGAGGGAAGAACAACGTAGGGTTTAAAGCCTGTACCATTGAAGGCCTTAACTTTATTGTGTGATTCAGTGAGGGTAGGAGAGCTAATGGCTTTCCAACAAGTGATAGACATGACGCAAGTCGAGGCTCCTTCATCAATAACAGTTCTACAGATATTCTTGTTTTCAACAACTTGGATCTGAAATGCTAACCGAGGAGGAAGCCTTGGAACGTGATCTTCCAAGTCAAAGATTATGAGATTAGTATCCGTGGGATCAATTCCACCGATGGCCTTTAACAGTGCCCTCCGTTGAGCAGGGCAACTTTGAAGGATTTCGAGAGCTGACATCGCAAAGGGTGCTTGCACAAGATCTTCTACAATATTGTAGTTTTGGGCAACAAGTGCGTGAGGATTGAACACAGACTTTCGAACAACACCCTTGGGAGGAGGGCGAAGCAATGTATCGAGACTCGGCCTTTCGAGATGAAGAGGACCGTTGGGAGGTGAAGTTGGAGGAGAAGGTTGAACCAACGAAGGTGGCATATCATCAACTTTCGGATTTTACGGAGAGTAATCTTTGGCTCGAGATCCTCCTAACAAAGGTGGAGGAGGAACATAAGGCCCTCAGGAGAGTACATGGGCAGGCGTAGGAACAAACTGACTTGCAACGTTATACCCAGGAGGAACAAAAAGTCCAGAACCTCTGGATGGAACTTGGGTAGGGATAGCAACGAAAGTATTCATAGCTCTATACCCAGGAGGAAGTGATGGATTTGGTCTAGATGGAAGTGGTGTTCCAATTGGAGCTTGGGTAACAACCACATTTCCGGTAAAAGCTGTGGTAGCTCGTGGGACCATAGAATGGGCCACCTGGAGAGGAAGGATCAAGTGAGAACTGACGAACAATTGGTTTGAAATGGTGGTGACACTAGTGGTATCGGTAAAATGGTCTAAAGATATTGTATAGGTAACATACGTCCCAGGCATTTGTGATGCCATAGGTTGATCATGACACTCTCCTAGGTTACCGTACAGATCACGTATTGTCAAAGGGAAAGAGCCAAAATCAGAAGTTCCAACAATGTGAGCTGGGGTCCTAAATGATTCACTTTGAAAAAGTGGATCCTCTACTCCATATCCCGCATTAGGTTTGGTAGGTACTTCAGTATCATCAACAATAACAATTTCTCTGGATGAATTCACCTGGGGTATACGTGGATTTCGTAGAACACTCAATGCCAGATTGACAGGAGGCAGAAAGCCTCTAAGGAGTCCGCAACAATTCGAAATCCTTCCAGAGAGTGCGTGCTTCCAATTTCAGAAGCTACTTCCTTGTTGACCACTCCCTCGGGAGAGCCTTCTGGTGAGTTAGGAAGCAAAGGTTGGTAACCTTCCGGATCTTTCGAGGGTAGCCCTTGCTTCCTACGTGAACGACGAAGGCTGATGTTGGTCAAACCAAGTAAAGAATGAAAAAAATCTATGGCCAAAAAGAGAAAACAAACAACACTCACTAATAAAATCTAGGAATCAAACCAAACAAACAAACCTTTTTATTTCGAAGTCACTAGTTGGTGATGAAATCCAACATCGCGAAATCAAGACAAGAAGGGGTTGGGATAAGCTGGTGGAAAAGTTACGTTGACGTCCTACTTAATGGACTTACACGTTGGTGCAAGCTCCCACACATAATCGTGGGTATACCCTCCAAGGATCCCGAGTGAGTTTGGCCAACGTTGATTCCAGGTACCGTGAAGACTTGCCCCTTTACAATCTTCTTGTGTAAAGACCCTAAAGAGATAGGCTACTAAGGTTAACAACTACAACAGTGATGCCTGGGGAAACAATCGACAGTCCGATCCACATGCAAAGACAGGGTATCTAGCCCGAAATCAACTAGAAAGGCTTCCACTCATAATTGTGGATATACCTTCAAGTGACCCCCAATAATAAGCCCAATCTCTACACCAAGACCAACAAAGCAGGGTGAGTAACTCTGCCAGTCTTAATGCGACCTCAGGTTTTACCCTTGTGTGAGAAGGGCTTCCCAAGACAAAATGTAGCAATTGGATTTGAACTCTCCCTATCACAAGATATTATTGTGTGTTTTGTTGCTTTGGAGAGTGTGCCTCACAACCTATTCCAAAGCACTATCCTAGCTAATGTTGGTGAAAAAGATCCCTAGAAAATAAAAGTTACTAGTAAATTTTAAATTTACGCTGTGTTTTAGAGGCTGTTGCTTACTCAAAAAAGGAGATGGAAGTGAAACTGTTGATGTTGTGACCTTGACCCAATAAGATGCAAAAATAGATGAATGTGCATTTTTCAATTCAATGAACTCTAGTTACAGTAGGGAGAGGGTATTTCTTTCGAAGTACAACAGGCTACAAATTGCAATTTCTTAATTCCGAATGAACACAATTCCAAATAATCATGAACTACAAATTTTCCAATTTCTTCTCTTTACAAATATTTCGAATGTAAAAATTTTCTTTTAAGGGACTACTAAAAGAACAAATGAATTCAATTCTCCCTTTCCAAGACAAAATCAGAGATGCTATGACGGAAGGAAAACGTAATCCAAGAAAATCAAAACATTCTCAACACAATTCCCAAATCAAATTCACAATGTAGACAAAAACGAAAAAGATAAGAAAACCTTTAGACATAAGCAAGCAAAAAACGTTTTTAAATGAACAAACAATCTGATAAACAAAATGAATCCAAAACTCAATACAAACCAAAAACCCTTTGTCAAACAAGCACACAGATGAAGATCTGAGATTATATCTTTGCGACAATGAGCATGAGCAAAATACTTGCAAAATGCAAAGAAACACTTTCAATCACTGAAAACCAACCACGAGCAAGCTTTAAACTCAAGAATCAATCAATCATGGGCATAGGAAGTTCACCCCAAGCTACTAAGGCAAATCTGGGTGGTAAAAGACAAAATGACTCACGCCATCAAAATCTACAGGAGTTGTCGCAGGCTGAGATGGGACACAGTGCGACGAGTTGAATTCGTCGCAGGCTACTGGCAGAGCACAGTGCGACATCACCGCACTAGAATGGTCAAGCAGAGTGCGACGTTTAGGGGTCGTCGTAGGCTAGCAATAAGGTACAATGCGACGATCTCTGTAAATTTGGAAAATTTGGAAGAAAGACAAAAAATCTAAAGGAACTCCTAAACCAAGGGAGTCTAACTAGATCACCCAAAGACTCAGAGAATGAAAAATATCAGAGGAAGGCAGGTTAAAAGCAAATGGGAAGCAAAAAAACAAAAGGAGGTCGTATACCCAGTATGGTCGCCAATTTTGTTATGGGACTTATAGGTAAATATGGACATAAACAGATCTCCCTAGAATGAAACATAACAGAATATGACTCTTTCCCTAAGCTCTAATCATTGAGTTTACTATTTAACAAGAGATGAGCAACATATCGTTTAAATATCGCTTCCTCTTGTCGTTGTCGTCCTAGCAGGTTAAAAGCAAATGGGAAGCAAAAAATCAAAAGGAGGTCGTATACCCAGTATGGTCGCCAATTTTGTTATGGGACTTATAGGTAAATATGGACATAAACAGATCTCCCTAGAATGAAACATAACAGAATATGACTCTTTCCCTAAGCTCTAATCATTGAGTTTACTATTTAACAAGAGATGAGCAACATATCGTTTAAATATCGCTTCCTCTTGTCGTTGTCGTCCTAGCTCCACTCCAATGCTCCTATGATATTGAATATGCAGGGGAGTACAAGCCAACCAAAGTGAAAACAATATAATATACTCAACGAAAACTTATGCATGTGATCAAGAAGTCATACAATAAAACAAAGCAAGTTTTATGGGAAAGAAACATATCACTGTATTATAAAATAATGAAAGTGGAGATTACAACCAAAGCCTTGATGTTGCAAGGTCCCCTTCCGATGACCTTGTTGCTGTCCTTATACACACTTGCAAACGTGAGCTAAGTCCGGCTCACTTAGTGTGTCCTTGGAGGCACAATGCCTAGGTTCACAGCCCACGCTGTCACTTTGACCGGAAACT
>SNQJ01S0023868.1:28497-65516 GCA_010110895.2 Picea sitchensis | reverse complement strand
TTAGGCGTATGATAGCTCGTTGGAAAGATCTATCCGAGAACTACAACTTTTGGCTAGAGAAACATGGATCTATGATCCACGTTGCTCCCCGTTTTCCCAAAAAACATCGTTTAAGGCCTCAAAATGGCCCCGGAAGTTAAAAATTGCTAAAAATAGTAAATTACCAAAATTGCCAGAAACATGTTTTGGGCCAGTTGGAGAAGGTGGGTGGCCACCGATATCCACCTGGATCATAACTGGAGGAATCAAATCTTGTGCATTACTCGCTAGATGAACATGTTCTTCATTATCTTGAAAATCTTATGGTTGGTCACGTGTTTGAATTTGCACTGGTGGTTGTGGCTGGTTTACAATCACCTTTTGTTTAAACATATCACTACGATTCGTGATATCTTCTAATGGAATATACTCCTTAGGTGATTTGCCGCCTTCTTGTGAAACTGGTATTACCTTCTCATTAAATATCACATCTCTGCTTCGTATGACACACTTAGTAATTGGATCCCGCAACTTGTAACTATATGTTTCTTCTCCATATCCAATGAAGATACATATTATAGATTTCATGTCAGTCAAGCTTAGTTCGTTTTTCTTTTGGAATATGAACAAAAGCTTCACATCCAAACACACTCAAATAATCATAATAAATTTTCTTACCTAACCATTTTTCTTCTGGAATTCCAAATTCAATGTGATTTGTTAATCAAATACATTGATGTATTTACTGCTTCTACCCAAAACTCTTTTTCTAGTCCTGCATTTGAGAGCAGGCTTCAAGCTCGTTCCATAATGGTTCTATTTAACCTTTTTGCAACATCGTTCTCTTGTGGTGTAAGATGAACAATCTTGATTCTCTGAATACCATTCTCTGCACAGTATTGATCAAATTCTTTCGAACAATACTCACCTCCATTGTCAGTTTTCAAACTTTTAATCTTATAATCGGTTTGGTTTTCAACAAGTGCTTTGAAGGTTTTAAATATACCAAAAAATTCATGCTTGTTTTTCATCATATAAACCGAAACCTTCCTAGTGCAATCATCCAAAAAAGTAACAAAATAAATCGATCCTCCAATAGATGCTACCTCTGTGGGGCTGAAGACATCTGAATGCACTAGCTCCAATGGTCGTGTCTGGATCTTGTGTTCCCTTTTAGAGAATCTTGTCCTCTTCTGCTTTCCATAGATGCAATGCTCACATAGCTGCATATTTATTTCTTTCAAACCTGGAAGTTGGTTCTTCAAAATCTCAAGTCCCTTCTGGCTTTTGTGTCCGAGCCTTTTATGCCAAAGTTCTGTTGTGCTATCTTCTATTGCAACTGTAGCTCCCACTTCAATTTGACCCTCTAGTACATACTGTTAGAAAAACAGGACCGCGGAGCAATAAAATAAAACAAATGCAGAAACAAAACATAGAAGACACAATACAAGAGAGACACAGATTTACGTGGTTCACCCAGTGTGGGCTACGTCCACCAGAGAAATTGCCAGGTCCTTCCTTTATTATTATCCAACAAAATGAGAAGGGATACAACCTACGATAAAGCCAACTTCCTCTTCTTTCTCTCTGGTACTTACTCCTGAATACAATACACCATCAATCATAGCAGCGATGTTCCTTTAAAGAGGAGGTTGCCTTCTAGGGCAAAAACCTAACATAATCTCTACAATTAGATCTGCGACCTTATAATGAGCGGTCCAAATTTACAATGAAATTACAATATATATACATTTACAGGAGGCGTTTTAGCGATTTATGAACCCCGGCCAGGGGGCACCTTTTGACGGTACCCCCTCTATAGCGTGGAAGTGTACACATGCCGCCAGAGGTGTAAATGCTTCGTGGGGTATATACGGCTGGTAAGGACCTGAATCAGGAAGATAGTCGGGCTCCACAACCAACACATACAATGTACCAGATTTTCTTCCTCTTGCTATGACCAATGATCCTTTTGTTACCTTCCATGCTTCTGCTCCAAATGTAACATTATACCCAAGGGCATCTAATTTCCCCAATTGGAAATCAGATTTCTAACTTCTTAGTTGAGGAACATAATACCACATGGGGTATAAACACGGCTGAAAGCAAGGACCTCTGAATCAGGAAGATAATCAGGCTCCACAACCAACACATACAATGTACCAGATTTTCTTCCTCTTGCTATGACCAATGATCCTTTTGTTACCTTCCATGCTTGTGCTCCAAATGTAACATTATATCCAAGAGCATCTAATTTCCCAATTGAAATCAGATTTCTTCTTAGTTGAGGAACATGTCTCACATCTTTCAGCAACCAATTGTTGCCATTCTTCATCTTCAATAAAACATCTCCTTTTCCAATGACACTCCAAGGTTCATACCAAAATTACCTGCTTGGTAATTTATAAAACGATCTCTTGAAGACGTTGCATGAAACGATGCTCCTGAGTCAAGTATCCAAACATCTGTAGTAGCATCACTTGAAGATAAAATAAGAACATCACCTTCTTCTTCAGAAGTTGTATTTACTTCATTATCTTTAGATTGATTTTCAGCTTTCTTTTTGTTCTGGAAGGTCCAACAATTTTTCTTAATGTGGCCCTCCTTACCACAATGCCAACAGATGCCTTTTAGTCTTCTAGATTGCGATCTCTTAGTAGACTTTGATCTTTCTTCTAGATTGTGATCTCTTGGTAGACTTTGATCTTGTCCTTTGGTTATCCTTGCCTCGTTGTTGTGTTCTCCCTCTATTGACAACTACTAAAGCAACACCTGATGAATTACTTTGGTTTTTTCTTCTCGTATCCTCAGTGAGAAGAACTCTTACAACATCATCAAATTTTAGCACGCCATTTGGGCTAGATGCCGAGTTACTAACAGCGATAACAACTCCTTCCCAGCTATTAGGCAATGAACATAATAACAAGATATCCTTATGTCGTCCTATACTTTAATGTTTATTGAAGACAAGTGACTAACCAAAGTATTAAACTCATTTACAACTTTGATAGACGATCCCAAAGTCCTTTTGCTGTCGTTTGTGTTGATACATTGAACAGAGCATTACTGGATAATGAAAGAATGATCCTAGCCGCAACCTTCTGATCCAATTTATCCCAATCTTCATCTGTCATGCTGGTTGGCTTTTTAGTTTTTCCTTCCAATGTAATCCAAAGGCCCTTCTGAATGAGGAGAGCTTTGAGTTTCAATTTCCACATTCTAAATTTTTGGCCTGAGAAATTTTCAATTCTCCATTTGTCTGTCTCCTCCATTTCTTACAACCTTTGGTGTTAATTTTTTTGCTCAGATTTCAATAACAAACTAAATAAAAAATTACAGTATTTGCAATCAAATACTTACAATTTTATTTCAGATCTCCAATGTAGCACAGATCTACATATCCTTGCTCTTATACCCCACAGATCTGACCATGCAGCAACATAGATATGTAGCTTAATGCGGTGTCGATTAAGGAACTGAACAATATAATGGCCCAACAACTCGGATCTATTTCAGATCTGCTCAGCCTATTTATTCTCTGTCAGATATTGGAATTCAAACAACTCGGATCTATTTCAGATCTGCTCAGCCTCCTTATTCTTCGTCAGATCTTGGATTCCAAACAACTGAGATCTGTTTCAAATCTGCCCAGCCTCCTTATGTTGGCAAGTGTCAATACTTTGTCTGCAGGTTCCCAATCGCCTCTGCTGAATGATGGTGCCAACACCAGCCACCGTGTCTTTTAATTTTCTTCCCTACGTTCTGATACCAGTTGATATCCTATTTCACCATTCATCAGAAATTTAGATTAATAACAACAAGATTTAATGAATGCAAAATTGAAAAAAAAAGAAAAAAAGAAAATTTAAGTGGTTTGGCAATGAGCCTAGTCCACGGGAAAGCAGGAGAATAATTTTATTAACACACAACACACATTTGCATTACAAACAATTCAATATATAGTGGACTCTGAAACCGACTAACCTAGTATGCTATGCTGTCCAGACTTATTTCCAGGCTAGCATTACGTGTTATTACCTGTATTTAGTTTACATTGGAATTGATTTAGTTTTCATTGGAACTGTACAGAGGAGACAATAATAATTATTTTACAAGGCTTCACATTCCAACACAAATTATTGTGTTGAGAGTAGCCGGAAAATGAGATAGTGACGAAGGTTGGACTTTCAAAACCAATTTACCAGTTACGAACTTTGACAGATATATTTTTCCTTAACTTTATGACACTGTCAGATGAGCTGGGACTGGTGTTAGGTAAGTATAAATACAAAAAGCTTATATGTAGTAGATAATATTTGGTCTGTTTCGTAATATGCTCTACATAAGTCATACCAAAATAAATCACACGCCAATTAACTAAACATGTTATGTCAACTCTCTCCATGTAATTGTGTTATGCCAAATTTTGCACGACTTCAATCGCTTTGATCCTAATTCTTGATCGTGTTATGCCAACTTTTGCACGTTTTCGTTTCTAATTCTTGGTCAGTTTCAAAACGTCTGGATCCCTAAATGCCTGGTTTGATAGAATGGTGGATTGTGAAATAATTTTGATAGATGTTATGGTGGATTGTGAAATAATTTTGACGGGCTATGTAAAAGATAGCCTTTTGTTTTAAAGATTTATATAAATTTTCCACTTTCCAATGTATAAAATTTAAATTTAAGTATTTTTTGAAGCCAAATTTTGGATGAACAATTATCTTACGTGCTAGAACCCTTTGGAAGAGCCTGGACAGATTTAAAATTCGATCGTTGGATGCCATCTTCTCCTCGTGCACGTGTAAATGAAACATAATTTTTAAATTCGAATCCTTCTAATTGGGTTAAATGAAAATGAAAATTTCACATTGGATTATCCATTCCTTTTACTCGCATCCCAAGGTGGGTCATTATAGAGGTTTTACGTATTTTTATTGACATATATATGTTGCTTTTTCAGCGCATTCACGGGATGTGATATAATTGTAAGTGGGGACCTCATATTTACAAAATTTAACATGTATGTTGGTGTGTAAAATAGTTATTTGACTACATTTTTCACTAGCACAGCCACATGATTGTGGCTGATGAACGCCTAAAGGCTAATTTCATTTACAAACCCTAGTTAGGGTTTCCATGTAATATATTTTTTGCCGAAGCCCCCCTTGCCCAAAACATTTTCGTCCCTGAATCCACTCGTGGCGATGCTGAGCTCCTTGTAAGTGAATCTATGGGGCCAGAATGAAAGACCTAAAACCAAAACATTCATGTGAACAACTATAATTCGATGATCAAGATGACTGGACTTCAAAAAAGTCAAACAGGACAAAAATATATTTTGGTAATGCTTCATTTTTCATTTTAAATTAGCCGCAGTTCCCATCCGCAAAACATTTGAATTCCATGCGAAAATGAATCAACTTAAACGATTATTACAAGTGATTTGCAAGCTCAGCGACTATGATGTCAGTTGCTGTAAATAACCTAGCTCGTTAATGCAATCTCCAGGCTGCTTCTTATCTCTGAGTTCTTCCTTTCCAGCTTCGCCATCAGCTACGATAATACTGTTGGCGTGCTGTATATTGCGTTGGACACAACACATGTCTTCCTACTCATTCGTTCCCGTGGCAAAGCTAGCTGGTGTTCACGGATAGAACACTGTTGATGGAATATCTGTTGAAAAATTAGATGAAAAAGAGAGAAAATGGCAGTGGGGAGAGAATATCTCGTTCAAATCCAATAATTTCTCTTCTTTAGTAGGTAATTCTTCTGTAAAATGTTGGTGATGTGAGGATATTGCTGGTCCGCTGAATTCCACATACAGCCGGTAGAGTTTCTAACTTCTATCAATTCAACAAGGTTGAAGTCATCCACGGTAAGGACAATGCCCTTAGAATCTTTGCTTGCGATAGAATCTTCCACATGTAGCTCTCAGGAATTTGAAATTTCTTTAACATCACATGGTTTCAAAGATTGATCTGACCTATCATTCTTCCCGTCAACACTGTAGCCGTTTGGTATTAGCGCTCCAGAGACTGCCGTTGTTTTCACTGGAATAGTTTTGAAGACATGATCTTGCATGGAGAAGGAAATTCTGGTCTCGACTTCAGATTTTTCGACCACTTGGGTTGCCATTCATTTATTTTCAACTTCTTGCTCAGATAAGTGTTCCTGTGATTCTTGATTTCATTATCGGTTCGCCCGGGCAGACGTCCCGCTATCAGGTTCGGTTGAGCCTACGGAGAATATTGAAGATCAAATGGCCTGATTATTATATGATGATTTTACCGCTTGGTGAGGTCTTCCGTGCATTTCACATCTAATTGGTTGTGGCGGTCGTGGAATGTTCATAATGTGGGAGGTAATGCGTGGAGGTCGTGGCATTATAAATGAATGGTGATCTAACATAAAATTTGTGGAGTGATATAAACGTGGCATGCATATATATTAATCATTCTTAATCATTTGAACGTGTCAATTATATTCTTAATCATTTGAGTAATTTTTTAAGTATTCTTAGGTAAATGTAAAAAAGTAAACATGTTAACAGATGTCTTCATAAATACAAGGAAATTATGAGCAATAAATCTAGCTCATTGATTTTGGAGGACGACTAAGAATATGTCAGCATCTTCAATGCATAGCCATCAGATTAGGGTTTAAGCCAATAAATCTAGCTCATTGATTTTGGAGGACGACTAAGAATATGTCAGCATCTTCAATGCATAGCCATCAGATTAGGGTTTAAGCTTACATAAGGTTAAAAGATCATTAATTGTGCCCATTGTCAATAGGTGTACGCCTTTCGGTTCAATAAATTTTATTTTCCAATTATTCAACATTAAAATAACTAAATCACAATGGGCCTACAAAAATCTCTCTTAATGCTCGAAAATGAATTCAACTACGTAGTAGCATGCGTCATATAATTAAGATAAAATAGAATAATATTCATTCTATTCCTTGTAAGTGCATCACATGGGGTGGCGACTTGCAAGCCACTCAATTCTAATCTTATCTTTATCTTTTACATTGACATGGTTAGCACTAAGTACCTGGTTGCAAAGCATTAAATGCTTTACATGTTGAAATGTTCATTGTTGCATTTAAATTAATTTTGGATTCAACCATGCACATCTCAACATGCAAAGCATTTACTGCTAGTCGTTTGGGTGTTTAGTGCTAGTCATTTGATATTACATAGTTGATAGGTTGAAAGACAAGAATAACACCTAGCAATATGTTGTGATGTTTGAGGATTATAATATATTTTGTCTAAAAAGTGTACAGTTACTTTTTACTGGGGCTCTGTAACTTTGGATCCAATGGTGCATACCACGACTTGTGGGGCATTTAATGCTTTCTAATTGGGCGCTTAGTGCTCATCCTGTGACATTAGGCACTTGACAGGTTGAAAGAGAAGGACAACACCTAACAATAGGTTGTGACGTTTGAGTATTGTCATATACTGTCTAAAACGTATACAATCTCTTTTTATATGGGCTTCAACCTTTGGGTTTCTTAGTTCTATCATTCTATGAGACCGAGTAAGGTATTATGTTTATTTTGAAAATTAATATATGTCCTTTCCTTTTGTTGATGTTTGCCCTAATTGTTTTGTAAATATATATACACTCGCGAACTGCATGGTTCTATCTGGAGTTTAGTGAATGATTGTTCAAAGATATTTGGAAAATTGCTCATGACATTCCAGTAGCATCTTGTGTTCACTATCAAGTCTTTGATAGATTTGGCAGCTTTAAAGTCAACATATTAAGTAATTGTTATTTATGAATTTTATTGCTTGGCATGTGGGTGCACCTTTCTCTCCCTCATCCTAGCCACTCCTCCACCAATCCCATATGGTCATTGTTGATCTTTCACCTTATGGTGGCAACCTTTATTTATTTACCTGCATCCATTGCTTTTATTTACTAAGATTGCCTCTCGACCATTGCCTCCATGTGGCTTTCCACGACATCTCTAAATTCTAATAGTCCCCTTTCTAATTAATCAAAACCAGAGATGGAAGAGTCCATTTCTTGTTCTTTTCTTGTGACTACTTCTCCAAGGTATACTTCATGGGCAACAATGTATAAGGGAACATTGCACATCACCAAGAGTGGGATGGAGAGATCAAAATCAAAGGATTGTTTTCGTCGTATCCTTTCGTCAAAGGAATATTGTTTTCGTCACATGGATGAAGAAAAGGTGTGCATCGTCTTTGAAGCTAAGGAGATGCATTTCTCAGCAGAAGAAACAAAAACCCCATTTTAGAAACCTACTTGTCCCCACTAGAGCAACTAATTATAGTTTGCAAGTCACTCCCACCTCCCATCCATTGTTATGGTGATTGGACAATGTGAAATTCTCAGGGACAAACAAGTGGAAAAAGATAATTATTCAACCGCTGGTGTTAGACAATTTGTAAAGACGATTTCTTCTTAAAAGATGCCTTAGGTTTAAATACTTTATAAGAATGTAGAGTGCTCATAAAAATGTAATTATACCTTCTATTTTATGTAATCAATTATGGTATTTTAGATGAAATGTCTCTCTTGTTAAAGTTTTTCTCTATTCAAAAGTGGTGGTGGTTAAATACTGAATTAAATTAAATTTTTATTATTTTAAGAATTTTGGTAGTGTTAGTGCTAAGTAAATATAAACAAAAATAAATTCATTTTAAGAATTAGTGTTAGTATTCCAAGAATTTATTAATTAACTATTGTAAGTATGGTAAATTTTTATTTTTTCTATATATTATCATATAATAAATAAATAAATGTTATGAAATAAATTTTGTTGAAGTTATAATTTTTAATAAAAACCAAATTTAACAGGTTTAAATTATACAATATTAACATTGTCATTTTGTTTTTTAAAAAAGAGTTTGAGATTCAAATACTTTGGAAATGCATGCATCCGAAACTGTTTTTCGTAGGCATGCTTTTCTGTTAAAGCAGACAAAATCAAAGCAAAAAGGTTTTTCGTAGGCATGATTT
This sequence comes from Picea sitchensis, assembly GCA_010110895.2. NCBI lineage: Eukaryota > Viridiplantae > Streptophyta > Pinopsida > Pinales > Pinaceae > Picea > Picea sitchensis. Next base: position 56,532 of record SNQJ01S0023868.1, on the reverse strand, counting down.
TCTGTTAAAGCACACAAAAGCAAAAGAAAAAAGGAAGGTAATGGTTAATGAGTGGCTACTTTAGTGTGTGATGCAAGTCGTCTCAAGGCAATGGGCGGGATTTTTAGAGAGTATTAATAAGTTCTTTCCGATACTGATTGAGCCTGTACCTGCTTGGATCTTGAAGTTGTCCTTGCGTGGATGTGTGTGAGATGCAGTTCTTTTTCGTTTGTTTATTTATTTTTATGATTTGAAGGCCTGTACCTGCTTGTATCTTGAAGTTGTTCCTTCTTGGATGTGTGTGAGATGCCGTTCTTTTTCATTTGTTTCTTTTTTGATGATTTGAAGTTGCATTCTCTAATTTTGTTCTCTATTAATTTCTTAATAGAGAACAAGTTGTCTTGTATCTTTGTTCTCTATTAGTTTCTTAGGTTTATGTCTTGTATTTTGTTTGCGTGTGATGCATGTCGTCTCAAGGCAACGGGCGGGATTTTTAGAGAGTATTTATAAGTTCTTTACTGTAGTGATTGAGCTTGTCCTTGCTTGGATCTTGAAGTTGTCCCTGCTGGGATGTGTGTGAGATGCAATTCTTTTTCATATTTTCATTTGTTTCTTTTTGAAGTGTCATTCTCTAATCTTTATCTGTGTATGTTTTGTATTTTATTTCCACAATAATAATAGAGAGATTTTTACTGAGTTTATGCTTCCTTTTATATTTCTTTTTTCTCCAATTCTTTTTAATAGCTAGAAATTTAGTAGAATATTGAAATGTATGTTTACTCAAGGAAGCGTTCATTTATTTATGGAAGTTAAACTTGGAAGATTAGTTTGCCAATTTTAACTTCTGTTTTAAATGCAATGCTCATCAATAGCCTACCATGTAATTCACAGGCAGCAAATTCAGGAAATTGTGCGCTCAATTTTTAAATGTTATTTCCATTTCCCATGATTTGTCTTCACTCTTTTCTTGCTCTGCAGAACCTTTCGAAGTCAAATGCTGCCATGATTACCAATACTACCCCTACCACTTCATTTAATTTTTACTTATTTGGAGTCATGTGGTGCATTTTCTTCTTTATTCTACTCCCTATTATCTGTCTGAATTCCTTGTTTTTGAATGCCTATTGTGTGTTTTCTTTTCGTCATATTTAGATGTTCAGGTGTGTAGTTGATGTCAGAATAACATTAATGGAAATTGTTTCCACAGATTATCTGGTGTTTGTTTACAACTTATTTTGTTCTTGATTTTACTCCCTGTTATTTGTCAGCATTCCAGGTTTTTGAATGCCCATTCTCTGTTTTCTATATCTATGTTAAGTTATACTGTGTATGAATAACAATAATACAAATTGTTACCATTGATTATGGGTTTCCTTTTTGCAATTTTGTTTCTCTGTAACCCTTAATTTCCAGGACACGTGAACAAAAATACAGCAGAACATTGGAATGGTTACTCTGGAAGCCGTTGTTGATTTGCTAATTGAAATTTATTGCCGTGCTTAAGTATGTAAATTCAATTGTTTTTACTAAAGCATCTCATGTGTTTTCTTTCATTATGATAATTAATGTTGTATGCATTTTTGTAATCCTGGTAGTTGAATGTGTTTTCTTCTGGTTATACATTGTTACTGATTGTCTATTATGTGCTTTCTTCTAGCTATAAGTTGTTGTTGAATGTTTATTGGTTCTATCTTCTAACTATGTCAATGTCTACTGTTCATGATCAATGAGCTCTGTTTGAACAATGATAATGGAGGTAGTTTCACTGATGTTTTGGTTCCTCTTCACAAATTCTTGATCGATGTAACCGTTAATTTCCAAGATGCATACTATCAGAAATATATGGGAATGTTCGAATGTTTAGTCTCAGGGCTATAGTTAATTTGTTGATGGAATTTAAATGCGTTGCTAATCAATAGAATACAATCCAACAATTTCAGGAAATTGGTTGATTGAGTAAATTGCACGGTTTGCTTTAACTTTTCTATTTCCTATTTGTTTAAACCTTTTTTTGTTTATTACTCAGAACTCTCAGAGGTGGAATCTTGAGAATAAATGCTGCCTAAGTTATTGATTTCCTTTTTATTTAAAAGTGGTCTGTGGTTATGAGTTTCTTTTTCATGCTAATTCTTATTATGCGTGTCTGTGAATTCGTTGTTGTAAAATGTCTATTCTGCATTCTCTTCTAATTATGCCCCTTTGTTTGAGCAACATTAATGGAGACGGTTTCCTTTTTTCTAATCAAATTATTCTCTGTAAGTTTTGATTCCTGGAAACTCGAGATTATAAATTTAGTAGAATATTGGATTGTTTTCTCTCATATCTGTTGTTAAAATGTTTGGTGGAAATTAAATACCATGCCCATCAACAGAATAGGGGATATATTCATGAAATTGAGAGATTCAGTTTTGTATGGGTGGTTTTCTATGCCCCGTGATTCAATCTCTTTTATGAGTGTATCCAATTACCTCGGACATGGAGTGCTTCCAAGATGATGATAAAGGCTTCCTAAGTTCTTCCTGTGTCTATGCATTACTTCTTGTTGAATATTTGTTTTGTATTTTCTTCTAATCAAATGTTTATGTTTGCGTGTATGGTTCATGATTTACGTGTTCTCTATTTGACATCATTAAGGGAGTCTGTTTCTAATAATTTTCTGGTTTTCATTTTACGATTCCTTTTATATGTAATTTTTAATTTCCTGGATGCATGTGATTAGAAATTTTGCAGAATATTGAAATGTTTATGAAATCAATCGCAGAGGGCATCAAATTAGGAAAAATGCGTGCTAATTCTCCCTATTTATAATTGTCCCTATTTAATGGATAATATGAGCTGTTCATTTCATTCCTATTTATAATTGTCCTGTGTATTTCTTCTCCGTGCTAATTCTCGTTATTTCCGTCTTTGCATTGGATGTTGAATGTCTATCTTTTTTAATTTCATGTCACATTGGTATGCGTCTCTTTATGAACAAAGAGTTATTTTATTTTTCATTTTTCTTTTACAAATTCTTCTTTGCCATGGTCATGGTCATTCCTTGAGAATGATGAAATTATATTTATCTTATCTAATCTATGATCTTTAATTTAGATACTGATACATGCAATTAGTAACTTAGAAGAATATTGCACTATTTAAGTTTTGAAGTCAGTTGTTAATTTATTCATGAAAATCAAATTTCATGTTTATTAGTAGTAGAATGCAATGCAATCCATTTAAGGGAATTGTGTGATTGAGTTTTGCATGCATTGTTTTCTAATTCATGTGATTTATTTTTAGAACTTATTTTTCTATCCCAAGTTCCAACATCCTTAGAAGTGAAATACTACCAAGATGATGAGAAATGCTTCCCAAGTTCATATCTTCTTCATTTACAAGTCATCTGCTATAGTTTCTTTTATGGTTCATTTACATGTTTATGTGTGTTCCATGTTGTCGAATGTCTATGATGTGTTTTCTGCTATAGTTTCTTTTATTGTTCATTTACATGTTTATGTGTGTTTCATGTTGTCGAATGTCTATGATGTGTTTTCTGAATGTCTATGTGGTATGGTGCATGATTTCCTTGGATTTATTTAATTTCCGATGCACATAATTCAAATTTTATTTTGATATTGGACTGAATTGATTTTTCAATATCCTTTCACATTTGTTTTTGTAACCTTCAATTTTTAGAACGCACGTGATTCAAAATTTAGTGCGATCTTAGAATGGATTGATTTTTTAATTGCCTTTAACAAATTCTATTTAACCTTTTAATTTTTAGAATATATGTGATTCGAAATTTAACATCATATTGGAATGTGTTCAGTACTGGCAGATCCATCTTTGATTTGTTTATAGAGGTTAAATTTGATGCTCACCAACAGAATATAGTGTTCATGATCAGAAATAATTATAAGAAATTGTGAAATTGAGTTTATCATCTATTATTTTCTATTTTCCCTGATTTGCCTTTATGATTTTGTTGTTATGCCAAGCCCTTTGAGATGGAACGCTGCCAAGATAACCAGAAATGTTGTGTATATGCTGGATTTTCGTTAAGTCTATTTGGTATATGGTTCATTATCATTGTTGTTATTCATTTGAAGTTTAGAACAACATTGATGGAGTTAGTTTCCTCCATATTTTTTGTTTTTCTTTTACAAATTTGTAAACTTTTTAGCATGTGATTCAAAATTTCGCATATTGAAATGATTAATCTTATTTGCAAAATTGTTGTTTATATGTTTATGGAATGTAAATGTGATCCTAATCAATATATGACATTGCTAATGACAAAATAATTTTAAGAAATTGTGAGATAGAGTTTTGGATGGATTATTTTCTGTTTACCCTGATTTGCCCTTATGATTTTGTTGCTACATAGAGGTGGAATGCTGCCAAGATGATGAGAAACACTATATGTATGCTGGATTTTCATTATGTTTATTTAATATGGTGCATTATCAATGTTGTTCTCTGTTTCAGGTTCTGAGCATTTCAGGTTCTGAGCAACATTGATAGAGTTTGATTTCTCTAAATTTTTGGTTTCCTTTTACAAATTCTTTGTAACCTTTTAGTTTGTAGCATACATGTAATAGAAATTTAGCTGAATATAAAAATGGTTAATCTCAGCTCAGTTGTTGATTTTTAAATGGAAATTAAATGGGATGCTCACCCACAAACATGATAGGTTATACTTTTAAATGGAAATTAAATGGGATGCTTACCCACAAACATGATAGGTTATAATTTCAGGAAAGGGCAAAATTGATTTCCTGATATTTGATCGTAATTATATTTTGATTTCCTGATATTTTGAGATAGAGTTTTGCATGGATTATTTTCTGTTTAGCCTGATTTGCTCTTATGATTTTGTTGCTATGCAAAGCCGGTAGAGGTGGAATGCTGCCAAGATGATGAGAACCACTATATGTATGTTGGATTTTCATTATGTTTATTTAGTATGGTGCATTATCAATGCTGTTCTCTGTTTCAGGTTTTGAGCAATAGTGATGGAGTTTGATTTCTCTAAATTTTTTGTTTCCTTTTAGTTTGCGGCATACATGTAATCGAAATTTAGCTGAAATATTAGAATGGTTAATCTCAGCTCAATTGATTTTTAAATGGAAATCAAATGGGTGATAGCTTATAATTTCAGGAAAGGGAAAAATTGATTTCTTGATATTTTGTCATAATTATACTTTTCCTATGCATAGCTCTTAGTAGGAATGCTTTCAAGAGCTCTTAGTAAGAATTCTTTTAAGATGATGAGATTGTTGTGATGTGCATTTTTATATTTACATGCGATGTGTTTTATAATTTTTACTCATTGCTGAATAAAAATTGTATTTTTTATTTTTGATGTACATGGGTATAGAATTGTCATAGAATAATATTTTATTAAAAGTCTAAAATGAAAGGTGAAAAACTAAGGAGGAAAAGTCTTTTTCTATTTAATGTCAATATACTCCCTACACCCTTTTTCATAAGGGCTAACTGTAGATTAGAATTTGGATTTCCAATATTTATGCTAATTCCTATCATTTATGAACTTGTATTCTTTGTTACATGTCTATTTTATATTTTATATTTTCTTTTAATGATCTCTATGTTTAACACTGAAAATATATTTTTCAAGTGATTTTCTGGGTTCCTTTTACATATTATTTTTGTCTATAACCTTTAATTTTATTTTGTCTGTAACCTTTATTTCAAAATTTGTGAAATGTTAAAGAGTATACTTTATGCTGGTTATGTTATCCATGGGGATACTTTTAGGAGATTATTTGATTGAGTTATGATACAGTCCCTCTCTATTTCATATTATTAGTGAGTTTTAAATTTTTTTAATGTATGCACAACCCTCAAGTGGAACTGTGCCAATATGATGATCTACCTAACTTCTTCTGCATATACACTTTGTGGAGTTGTGAAAACATTGCATTTTTTTACATTGTCTATTGCATTAAAGTTTTAAAATAAAATTAAGTATATTAAATTTAGATGAAACTGGAAGGATATAGATAATTCAAACCCTATACATTTGTTTATATTTCGTAAACTTTGCATTACATGTTATTTGAACAAGCATAATCTATTGCAAAGTTACAATCCTAGTTGACCGGAAATAATTCCAAAGTTACATCCCTAATTCTGAATGCCTTTGAATTAGTATGTAATCTTGTTTTGAACTATAAATAATTTTTAGGCCTCTCATTCCATTCTTGAGAATTCATATTAAATTTTTTACAGAGTTAAATCTATTTGTTATATAAACTATTGTAAATTAATGTAATAGGAAGACTAGAGTTGAATTACGTAGAGATATAAAATATGAGTGAAAGTTCATCCCTATTAATAATTTCATTTTGACAAGTCATCATGTCTACCATACCCCCTCCCCCTCCTAATGTCAGGGGAGCCACAGACCTTTATTTTGGCATCACACAAAAAAAGGACAGAAACCCATTAAACGAGTACGTTCTTCGTCAATTAAGATCGCCCTATCCGTCCGTCGAATGCTATCCACAAGTCAAAGGCCCACCATATCGGGATTATCCATCGCCCATTAGCCCTATCCGTCCGTCGATTATTAGCCCTGCCCTATAGAGCAGTAGCAAGAGTAGTAGCAAATGTCAGCTATACCATACCTGAAAGAGAATCCCCAAAAGACCGCGTGTTGAAGGTCGTAATCTACCTATTTCTGGTGAATCCTGCTAGTCCGGATCGGACCCTGCGGGGAGAGGTAGAGATGGGAATGGGAGCTGGGGGAAGGGAAGCTGGAACATGAAGGTATGATCCTACCTTTAGCTTTAGGGCTGGGACTGAATTAATTACTACGATTTTTAGTAAGATTAATGAGGCGGATATTTTTAGGAATATGAATGAGGACGGGTGTCTTAATAAGGAAATGATTGAGGAAATTTCCCCAGTCATCATGTCTACCATACACTAGTGAATATTCTGCAATGCCTTGAGTGTGACAACTATTTTGAATGCGTATGCCATATATGTTTAAGGTGCATTTGTTTTTTATGCGAGTCCTTTTCTTCTATTTGTTTTTTAATCTTTGTTGAAACTATTTTGTCATGCTTTCAAATATGTGCTAAAGTGTTAATAGTTTTTTCTAATATTTTTTTAGAACAAGGCTAAATAATTTCTTTATAGACTTGGTTTGCATAACAAATCAAGTGAATGTCCTCTAATTTAATTTTTTATTTAATTAAAACATATTTTCTACTTTTTATAGTTATATTATCACAATTTTTTCTTGGAAGATGTGTGTAAGCAAATGGGTTGATGCTTTTGCAGTTGATTGGAGTCTTCCAATAATATTTGAGACTGAGTCTTCCAATAATATTTGAGACTGAGAACATTCTCATCATATATGCTTTTGAGGTACTTTGTTTACTATTTGACTGTGTATATGTTGTTTCTTATTGCTTAATTTACTAGTATATTTATTGTCTCATTTGGTTGAGTTTAGAAAGCATATCATAACTCCCTTGGATATTAAAACTTTTGAAATAAGGAAAGGTTAATGAAGCTGAACCAGTTTTCTTGGGGTTAGTATTTTGAATATATAGTCTTCTTCTAAAGGTTAATGAAGTTGAGCAGGTTCATTTAGGGTTAGTATTTTGAATATATAGTCTAGATTGAACTCCACTTTCAAAGGAACAAGAAAAGGTGCATTTGTTTTTTATGTGAGTCCTTTTCTTCTATTTGTTTTTTAATCTTTGTTGAAACTATTTTGTCATGGCTTCAAATATGTGCTAAAGTGTTAATAGTTTTTTCTAATATTTTTTAGAACAAGGCTAAATAATTTCTTTATAGACTTGGTTTGCATAACAAATCAAGTGAATGTCCTCTAATTTAATTTTTTTATCAAATTAAAACACATTTTCTACTTTTTATAGTTATATTATCACAATTTTTTCTTGGAAGATGTGTGTAAGCAAATGGGTTGATGCTTTTGCAGTTGATTGGAGTCTTCCAATAATATTTGAGACTGAGAACATTCTCATCATATATGCTTTTGAGGTACTTTCTTTACTATTTGACTACGTATATGTTGTTGCTTATTGCTTAATTTACTAGTATATTATTGCCTCATTTGGTTGAGTTTAGAAGGCATATCATAACTCCCTTGGATATTAAAACTTTTGAAATAAGGAAAGGTTAATGAAGCTGAACAAGTTTTCTTGGGGTTAGTATTTTGAATATATAGTCTTCTTCTAAAGGTTAATGAAGTTGAACAGGTTCATTTAGGGTTAATTTAGGGTTAGTATTTTGAATATATAGTCTAGATTGAACTCCACTTTCAAAGGAACAAGAAAAGGTGCATTTGTTTTTTATGTGAGTCCTTTTCTTCTATTTGTTTTTTAATCTTTGTTGAAACTATTTTGTCATGGCTTCAAATATGTCCTAAAGTGTTCATAGTTTTTTCTAATATTTTTTAGGACAAGGCTAAATAATTTCTTTATAGACTTGGTTTGCATAACAAATCAAGTGAATGTCCTCTAATTTAATTTTTTATCTAATTAAAACACATTTTCTACTTTTTATAGTTATTATCACAATTTTTTCCTGGAAGATGTGTGTAAGCAAATGGTTGATGCTTTTGCAGTTGATTGGAGTCTTTCAATAATATTTGAGACTGAGAACATTCTCATCATATATGCTTTTGAGGTACTTTCTTTACTATTTGATTGTGTATATGTTGTTGTGTATTGCTTAATTTACTAGTATATTTATTGCCTCATTTGGTTGAGTTTAGAAAGCATATCATAACTTCCTTGGATATTAAAACTTTTGAAATAAGGAAAGGTTAATGAAGCTGAACAAGTTTTCTTGGGGTTAGTATTTTGAATATATAGTCTTCTTCTAAAGGTTAATGAAGTTGAACAGGTTAATTTAGGGTTAATTTAGGGTTAGTATTTTGAATATATAGTCTAGATTGAACTCCACTTTCAAAGGAACAAGGATTGACACTGAAAGTCTATTCAGATTTTTTTTAGATATCACCGTTGAACTCTGATCATATTGTAATTTCCAATTGGAACTTAATTTTCACAGTTCAAGATTCTATGTCCTATTTCAAACATGAAACCATAAATCAATCAACCTTGATACTATTATTTTTTTAGTTTATAAAATATTGGTTTTGAACCTTGTTGAAAATATGCCATTTGCATTTGTGAATACCAAATCATTTAAGTACCATGTGACCACAATTTTTTATGTCCTTGTGCCACTTATCAAAACTAAATCCATAAACTACTTATTTAATTACTTTTTTATAATAATATTTACTTGATATGGAGTTGTGAATATTTGTAAGGAATTTTAGTTAAGAATGGAATTTTCTCTTGATGTATCTTTGGACACTACCTAAGGAGTATTGTTGCATCTTTGGAGTCTGGACACTACCTATGGAGTATTGTTTTTCAGATGGGGTTGTTCTACTTGAGAAGGTTCTAGTTGAGATTGTTCCATAGGTTTAAGCTCATTGACATGCAATTTTTGATCTTATTCTTCCATCTTTGACATTTGATTTTGTAGTTGGGAAAACATGTGACTCCCAACAAACATCTTAATATGCTTAACAAAAAATAACAAAGATACAGTAAAATTGGTTTTTATTCAATAAGGAAATCAGTTGAAACTGTAAAATGCAACGAAAAATAAACTTGTTGTGCTGGAATGGTGGCGGCTTATCTCTGAGAAGAGATTTGATGGTTGTGCTCATTCGCTAGAAGAAGATTACAATGAGGCCCTCAAGATCTTTTTACAATAAGCATAAATTCCAAAACCCCAAAAATAAAAAAAACTTAACCCTAGGAGATGAAGCGCCAAAAGCTATGTGGGCCTCGTTGGGTTAAGTTAGTACATCAACTTTCCAGGGTCTTAATTTTTTCATATGATCTTTGTTTTAGGCGCACGATAGCTCGTTGGAAAGGTATATTCGAGGACTACACATTTTGTTGTTAGACTTTGACTATATATACACTTTGATTATGAAGAGCCCTAAAAATGTTGTTTCGGGCCTCAAAATGGCCTCGTAAGTCGGGGACCCAAAAACTAGGAAAAAAACTGCCAAATTGGAAAAATGCCAAAAGAAACCAGTTGGAATAGGTGGGAGGCCATTGAAATCCCTCTGAATTAGTTGTATGATGTCCTTAGATGGTCTTTGTCCTTCTTTATACATAGTTATTATATTGAGAAGATCTATAAATCAATCGATTGAATACTTTTCTTTTAAGACTATAAAAATTCTTGTACAATGTCTTCGTTTTGTCTTCCTCTGTTTGGTTGGTCTTGGTTATAATTTTTGAATAATTTAAGCACTTCCTTCATAATCTATTCTTCTTTATCTGGATTTGGAAACTAACTAGACTTTGCTATTTGCCGATCATGTAAGGGGATATTATCCCATCCTGCGCTCGATCTAATGACGACATGCAAGTTCTTTGAATTTATACTTCTTCTTTGGAGATTGCGTGCAAGAGGTTGAAATTTTTTTTTGGTCATGATATTATCAAGTACTATTGGATAGTATTCCAGTGAATGATTGCCCATGCCACAAATGTTACAAAATTTCAAGTCGACCCGATCTTTTATAGGGTAGTTGGGGCTAATTTGGTCATCTTTCTAGCAATTGTAATAGTAAGGTTGACCTCGACCTCGACCCTAACCTTGGAATTCAGCTTGATCTTGACCACCTTGACCATAATAATCAATTCTTCTCCCTTATTCGTTATTATGATCAGTTTCTTCTGTGTGATGGACTGTATTTACATTTCTATTTTGTGCATTTAGACAACACTCGGATGTTCTGTGGTTGTGCATTTCACATATATGGAACCACTCGACATTTTTCAATTTGTGTGGGAAACCTTGCACACTTATGGTGGGTCAAGGCTTCAAATATGTTACAATATGTTTATGTTTGCACTCGTCGTGCATCCACTGCTCCAATTACTTGATTGTTAAGATTGCAAGTATCTTTTGTATGACAATCTTCCGAGCATGTGGTACACCACACCTTGCTTCTTCTAAAGGATAGATTTTTAATGGTTTGTTGTATGTTCTATTTTTTCTTCTAGCCTTTCTGTCGATGAGGAATTCAGAGGGACGTCATCATTGGACTCGACCCGTTGCACTTTCTATAATGCGTCTTCACACGAGGTTATCACATAAAGTTGTAATGGAGCTCTGATTTGTTGTAGCAAGCTGATTATGTAATGGAGTTCTGATTCGTTGTAGCAAGCTCGAAGAGATAAAAGGAAACTTCTATCAACACTTGGCTTAAAACCAGCTTGAAAACCCTTCCAACAAGATCCATAACCTTCACAATTAACTATCTTTTGAAAAGCCTTGTAATAGGATAGAAAATGTTGTTTTTTGTGAAGTCTTTCCTGCAATCTTTTAACAACCACATAACTGTCATACTAACTTCTTAGCATCATGAGGATCATGCAGAAAAACAAAACCCTCATAGTTATCACTAGAGCATCAAAAACCTTCTAGAATCGCATCTTCATGAAGACCATAAGGTGTTCCACTTTGAGACAACTTAGGCATTTGCAATCAAATAAATACTGCTCCTTGAGAGATTTTTGGCACGAGGCAGTGCTTGCAACAATCTCAATATAAGCCACTGTCAACTCAGAGCCTTCTTTTATAGTTTCCACAGCACGAACAACAACCCGCCTCCTTTCAAACAAAATAACAACATTTAGCAAGCAAAATATCATATGGATGCTCTGTTTCTAATCTCCACCTCTAAATCCTCCACTTCGACGAGGTGTGTTGAAGTCCAGCTCAAAGTATATTGGAAAAGGAGAGAAACAAATCTAATGGAGATGAATTTTAAGAAGATGACTATAGGCCCCATCTGAAATTTCCCCAAAAATATTAAAGATTCATCCACGACATGGCTTCAACATCAAGATCAAAATTTAAGTTGGACGCAGCATCCTCTTTATTGAGTAGATCAAGGTAGTATGGCTCGGAAACTAGATTTTTCGTACCGCCATCCCCCATGTCAAAACTGTAATTGGCTTCATCTTAGCATTTGCAGAAGACATTGTCAAAACTGACTCGGCTGCAATCCACTGTCTATCATAGATTTGCTCCTTAGCTGCCCTTGGAGGTGCATCAATATAGAACCGAAACTGGTGCTCAATGGAAACAATTCCATTATTTTCTCGTGAGTCGGTGCCTTCGACCTGTCAAATGTTCTGAACTCGAGCTATCTTCAATCATAGGCAACTTGCGCATGCATTTGTCACCCAACCTATTGCGCGTCATTCAACTAGCTGTGTGTTTCTTTTAAAAAAATTATTCATGGAGCATGGAGCAAAATCCCACATGCATCGAGATATCAAAAGTTGTAGCCTTTATATGCGTTGAGGCTCATATTGATATTTCGATGAGACATGTGGAAAAGGAAGGGCTTGGCGCTTGCGCTTGTCTTCATCTTATGTGTTGACTTGTGGATTAGATTGATTGACATGTGGATTGGTAGACTTTGGTATATGAACAATGATTTAGTAGATAAGTTAGACTTAGGATTAGGACACTTGAGCACACACCACTTTTTTGGTGAAAAACAAGTAAGTTATATGCTTTCATTTTATTTTATTTTTATTTTAAAAAAATTAAAGAAAACTATAAGTGAAGGTTTTAGGAAAACTAATGAAAAATCCATTTTTGGTTTTGTAAGTAAGAAGATAGATCAAAGACCATAGGAGTTTGGAAAATTTTGTGAATAAAACTAATCATGACTCAATAATGGATTCAAAAGTTATGACCTAAGACAAATGATCAAAGGATTTGACAATTTAAGCATGAATTTGCTAAAAACGCTTAAAATTTGAAAAGAGCATTTTGAGCGCTAACAAGATCAACGACTCTCAATTACTTTGAGAGCTTTTTCTTCTGCTTGCTCGCAAAATCCTTCGAAGTGTCAAATTCTCGAAGTGAGAGATCTGGTGACGTGTGGCCTTTTGATTTGGACGGTCGAGATTCACTTCAGGAGTTCGGGCTTCTGGCCTTTTTCTTCTTCTTGCTCATGCAATCCTCCGAAGTGTCGAATTATCGAAGTGAGAGATCTGGTGATGTCTGTCCTCAGCCTTCAATGTCTCAGATTTACTTTGGGACTTTAGGACGTTTGGATGGAAATCTCCTGAAGCAAATTTCTCCTGGTTGACGTGGAAACCTCTTGTTAACTTCGAGACTTCGAGCCTTCAGGTGATACTGCTGCAAAGATCAACAACTCTTGTTGATTTGAGATCAACGGTCCACAATTACTTCGGGAGTTAAGGCTTTAGGCTTTTGAGATTCCTTTATTCACTCAACTTCTGCTTACTTTCTCTCAGAGTATGAGATCGCCTGACATGTGTCCCTTGCTGAAAGATCAACGACCATGAACGATTGCGGGCTCACAATTAGCAGATACTTTAATTTCCTTTTTAATCCCCGCAATGCGAAGATGCTCGTTCATAGCGGGATCAATTTGGCGTTGATCTAGCAAGATCAACGAGCAAGATCAATGATCCTGAGCGATTGTGGGCTCACAACTTGCAACAACTTTAATTTGCAACCTGATTCCCGCAATGCCTCCCCATCGTCGATTTCTCTCCGATGAGATCCGATGGTCATGACTTACTCTTGTTGATTTGACGGTTGATCTTTCTCTAGATCAGATATTGTGGCTGAAAATTGAATCTGTTCGACTGCGAGTATTTCGAACCCGAAGTGAACTACTTTTGAATGTTGCGCTTGGACTCTTCCTGTGCAGAGCACGGACTTGGACGTCCCGCTGCCCTTGAAAACTATATGTGATAACACATACTATGGGAGAATAGGTACAAAAAGTCTTTTGCACTCATCTGCGATAAATTCATTGCCCGTATTAATTTTAATTTGCAACCTGATTCCCGCAATGCCTCCCCATCGTCGATTTCTCTCCGATGAGATCCGATGGTCATGACTTACTCTTGTTGATTTGACGGTTGATCTTTCTCTAGATCAGATATTGTGGCTGAAAATTGAATCTGTTCGACTGCGAGTATTTCGAACCCGAAGTGAACTACTTTTGAATGTTGCGCTTGGACTCTTCCTGTGCAGAGCACGGACTTGGACGTCCCGCTGCCCTTGAAAACTATATGTGATAACACATACTATGGGAGAATAGGTACAAAAAGTCTTTTGCACTCATCTGCGATAAATTCATTGCCCGTATTAATTTTATTATTTTTAAGGAGGATTGCCCAAGATTATCTGCAACAACCAAGAAAATGGTGGAAAAGGTAGGCCATTGGTATTTAGACGAATGATCAACCTATATCAGGGTATTCGGGGCCACCGAAGCACCACATCTCCTACCCGCTCATGTCCCAGATTGGCTCATTGTGGGAGAAATTTGCTATCAAACTATCCTGCAAGGCTATAACGCCACATTAGTTAAGGACAAGAAACAAGCTTTCATACCCTATGGTTTCCATGTGGGGTTTTATCTGGTAAAGGATACTGCTCAAGCCAAACAAAAAGGGTTGAGACAACTTGAATTCAGGTTCTCGACAGGTTGATTCCACAAGCACGACCCTAAATACCTGGTCCTCCAACATGCTTCACATGTATCATCTTATTGGTCATACGCTCATGATAAGTTTGAGGACGAAATTTTCACAGAGTGCGCCCAGTACTGGCCATCCCAAATATGACCAAGGTTCAAGGCCATGAGCATGGATGAACAAGTGGAAACAATAGAGCAATCGACTCAAGAGTTCCTCAGAGCCAGGGAAGAAATCAGAGAGGTAGAGACAACAAAGGAACAAAGAAGGGGATTACTCTTGCTGGAAGGGGCGCAAAGAATCATTGATCATTTGAAAAATGACCCGAATTTGATAGAAATGACGAGGATTACCGCATATAACCCAATCAAAAGCCGAGGGAACCAAGTGGCCTAGAGACGATGCAACTTGAAGAAATCACCGGGTCAGAAAACGCTGAAGTTCCACCCCCACAAATCAGATCACCAGGACAAATTTCAACCCAGTCGGAGATTAAGAGGACATCAGGGAGAACAAGTGTACCAAATCCCTTGTTCGATATGATAACCATCTACGATGATGAAGAGAGTTAAGAGGTGTCTCTGACGACTCCAGTGCAGATTACAGAGGAGAAAGAACCTGAGAGAGCATCTACCTTGGGTCCCGATGCTCCAGTTCAGAGTCATCCGTAGAGCGAGCATGAGGTAGAAAGTTCCTTAGACACTGACATAGCCTCCCTGGGAAACAACTGAAAATCTCTGCTACAAAAGACCCAAAGGCGAAGGAAATAGCCGAGACAGAAGATCAATTGGAGGAAATGTTGGTGTTAATCATGGAGCATAATGTACAGCTTAAAGAGATGGAAGTCGAGTTGGAAAAGCTAGTTAAAGAAAAAAGAGCAGAATGTGCCAATGGCAGTCATCCCATTGAATGCAGTTCCCATCACAGGTATCAGTACAACAACAACAGCCACCACAGGGGAAATTCCAGTAGCAACCTCAATAACAACCACAGATGCATCAGAAAAATTGGCAAAATCCATGGAGGACATGTCTTTGCAAGGATAGGAAATCAAAACACTGCAGGATGAGATCAATAACCTTCAACAGTTGAAGCGCACTTTTCAATCAAGTTACAACACTGAGATGCACAAGTCTCAGAGGCTAAAGAAAGAACTACAAAAGCTGCAGAAGGAGACAGTCATGGCTAAAACACTGTCACAAGTCAAGGAGAATATCTGGATAGACATCTGCAGATCCATGACAAAGATTTGTCCACTCATACAAATTACGTTTGAGCAACATGAACTGGTGCAAAGAAGCAGACATGCCATTGACAAAATAAAAGGAGAATTGGGAGAAAGGCCTACAGAGGCAAATGAGATCATTGGGTTCTTGATTTCTAAAACAAGAGAAGAACTAGAGGCCTTGGAGATTGAGGATAGGACATAAACTATCCTTGAAGTCAAGAAAGTTTTGACCAAGGGAGGATTAATGCTGCAACTTGAGGAAAGAGCCCAAGCAATGGACATCAGAGTACAAAGGTTTTTCTGCAAGATAGATTTGCAATAGAAGAAAGGGCTCCCAAGTTTATTCGTGGTCAATGACAAATTGATTACCCTCTCATACTACAAACAAAAGATCCTGATAGTGGAAAAAGATGGCTCTAAGTTTGCAGGGATACAGGGCAGCATCATTGGCAAAGCATTTTTGGAAACTCTGCAGTTGGACCTCAGCATCCAACACGAGATCAAGTACATCTTCATCACCAAGCCCACCTTCGCCAAATACACAGAGATGGATGAAGTTTACCGAAGGTTACTTGAAGTTAACATTCCTAGTCAAACGATATGGGATGACCTGTGTGCTTTGATTGAGTAAGAGATGACGTGTACAATCCAAGTCAGCAGGTGGAATAGTCATAGTCAAGTCAAAGATGAATCACCAACCAACTTCCTTGGAATCAGTACTAAGGATTTGAGACGATCATTCGACATTCCTACTTTTCTGTAAATGTAATCTAGTTAGTTAGATTTTCTCTCTACCATATCTTAATCATCAATGACAGGATCAATGCAATTTTTCTATAAATACTTCAGACTTCGAAGTATTGAGGGTTGATCTTTACGCCCAAGCAAGCAGTAATCTGTAATCTTTGAAGAGATCTACCAGTAATAAAAAGGACGATTCACAAGATTCCTGCATGTTGATGTTGGTGATGTTTACTTTTCTTTGTTAAATGTTTATCTTACTTCGTTATCATTTTGTTGACGTTGGTGACGATTAGGGTTGCTTTAAACTCTAACCATAACCGCTAATATCTCACAAACTAACCCTAGACTAATCCTCTAACTTTGTTAGCTTAACCTACTAACCTAAGTGTCTCTAATGGGCTAGATTTTGGCACTTTTTGATGGTTAGATTTGTTGTTGTACTTCATTTAATGCTACAGCCATAAGGCTGATATATTGCTGCAGAAATTTACTTTTATGACAACCATCTTTATTCAGTCTTGAAGTGCTATTTTCGGTCCACATTGATTACTAGTTTTATTGCTGACATCGCTAACTAATATAGACTTTTTACTTGTTGATTTGGATGTAATATATTGATGATTTACTAACTTGTAAATTGTTATATTTTAGGGACAACAAGCATAACTTGCTGATCCATTACTATACTTGGTGGGAAAAGTGTATTTCTTGTGTCTCGGGCAGGTACAAGTGCACTGGAAACTCTCTCTTTACTCGGTATCCAATTACCTCTCTTTACTTACCATTTCCAACGAGTCTATTCTTCAATTACTTGACCTTCTAGGGGACTTCTACTTACACCTCCCTTCATCCTTTTCATTCCCCCCTAGGGTCTCCGGGATCGCCTCCCAGGAGTGACCTTAGTCACCCCCCAAGTGCGGGACCTACATCGAGGTGACATTAGGTGTAGCGTCCCATAGTTGTAGCACATGCCTTTGTGGTTGGGTTGGGCTTTGCCCAACCTACAACTTGTGCTATAACAAGAATGAAAACAAATGAAAACAAAAGGGAAAAAGAAACAAATCAAGATAAAGAGCTGGGAATACAAACCACGCTTGAAGAAGCCTTCAAACAAGATGGGAAATCGAGACTAAGGGGGGCAACCAAGACCACCGGTAAGTGATGAAGCTAGGCTCCTGGAATTGTAGGGGGATGGGACAAAGAGAAAAAAAGGAAGCTATGGGAAAACTGACTAAATCAGAAAAAGCCCCAAATACTCCTAATCCAGGAGACTAAAATGTAAAGGACCGAGGCCCTTCGAGAAATGCAACAAATCTGGAAGGCAAGTAAAGGAGCAACTCTTAATGCAAGAGGAGCTTCAGCAGGAATTTGTACAATATGGAACTCGACATCCTGCAAAGAAGAACACAGATTTGAATTAGCCCACTGGATTTTGGTCCTTCTAAAACATTAAACCTCAAGCAAAATCTATCCTATTATCATTGTTTATATGCCTAATAACTATTGGGAGAAATTAGAATGTTGGGAGTCTTTGATGGGGATTAAAGAAGCTGGGTTTCAACAAAACTGTGTCATAGTAGGTGACTTCAACACAACTCTCCACGAAAATGAAAAAAAAGGAGGATCAATAGTAAGAGATCCTTTAGGGAACACATGGAAAATTTGGTATTTGAGCTGGAAATCTTTGATGTAGGAGCAAAGGCAAATATACGTGGAGCAATAATCGCACAAGAGTAGGCCAAAAAGCAGCTAGAGTGGATCATTTCCTTGTCCATAGTTCTTTGTTATCTCTTCTAGACAATATCTCCTCTCAGATAATACCCTGGGGCCTCTCGGACCATTGCCCAATTTCTCTCCTTCGATAAAGCAAAAAATCTTGGACCAATTCCTTTTAGGTTCTCTGGCTGGAGTCGCATGACTTACTCCTTTAATGTAGACCCTAGTCATTTAATTTGTGAGATGCAAATTAAAAGGTGACTTTTTGAGACTTAGGGAAAGTGGGTGGATAAAGTGATTTAATTTCCACTGTTGATCTCATCTAACCTCCACCATTGGATGAAGAGACTTTTCACGGTCCTTCATGAGGTCGATTAGGGTGGAGGGCGCACCCATTGTTGGGTCGTTGAGAAATTTGAGAGAGAGCAAGAGAGAAATTTTGAGATTGAGGAGAGGCCATTTTTGCAGAGCTAGGGCATGCATCCCAAGGCTGCTAACTAGCACAAAAATCGAGCAAGAGGTTTAGCATACACAGGAGGTTGTACAACACGAATTTCGAGGTCGATAAGTCTTTTATGTGCACAGAAATCGAGGAACAAAACAACATTTAATTTTATCTGTACAGTACAGATTTCTCAATCTGTGCAATCTTACTTTTGGCACAGTTTTCGAGGAGGGATAGTCGATCGTACACAGGTTGTACGGTACGGATTTCGTACAGTCACTTCTTGGCACAAAAATAGAGGCAAGTTGATGTGTGTGTTTTCTGGAAAGTTTGGCATGGTTTCCAAGGAGGATGTACAACCATTAATACAACCAGAAATTTGTTGTAGCTGTTGGCACGAATTTCAAGGAGGCCATATAGTCATTTGGAGGCATAGAAATCGAGGAGCAGACCTGTAATTTATTGCAAAAAATTCTAAGAAGAGTTTTGTGGAGTTTTGCTCATTTGCCTATGTGAAGACTTGGCACGGTTATCGAGATATGTTTGTCATTTAAATTTCTGAAGATGAATATGCTGTAACATAATTTCTCTGAAGCTCCCAAATAATAAAAACACCCTCTTTCACTGGTTTTACCCTTGTGGGTTTTTCGAGGGTCGTTGTTAGATCGAGAATATCTGTGTTAATATTTTCTGAGTTTATGTGTTGCTGATATTTTATTTCTGCGTTATAAACGATGTTCAAAATCCTCATGTTTCAATTCAGAAAATTATTTTCTGCTATATTTAATTCGTTGTTATAAATCTGGGTTTGGGCATTAAACGTTGGCTGAAAAATTAGCGAGATTGAAACTCGGTTGGGGTTTGAAATTTTACATGGTATCAGAGCTTAAGTTGAGAGAAGCAGAAATATTTCAGCGAGTTAGAAAGTTGGGACAACAGTCACTTCATAGGGCAGAATTTTGATTTTTTCATTTTCAGCAGAAAGGGGTCAATGGCTACAGGTTTGAGAGTTGAGGACAGACTTGATGGGGCAACAAACTTTGGTGCTTGGAAGGAGAGGATGATCTTGTTGTTGCAAGAAAATGAGTTGTGGGACATTGTGGAAAATACCACAACACATCTTGTGGTGGTACCTATTGATGCTACTCTTCCTGCAGCTTACACTAAGAAGAGTATCAAGGCAAAGAGGATTATTCTTGATGCCATCAAAGACCATTTGATTCCTCACTTGACGGGGAAGTCAAATGCCTATAAGATGTGGGAGTCTTTGACAAAATTCTACTAGAGTACAAATGAGAACCGAAAGATGGTTTTGAGGGGAAAAACTGAAGAGCATAAAAATAACCAAGGCTGACAATGTGGTCACATACCTTACTAAATTAACACATGTGGGAGATGAGCTTGGAGCTCTGTGGGGGAGGCCATAGTTGACATTGAGCTTGTGAGAACAACATTGAATGGAGTTTCCAAACAATGGGNGTTGTTTTTGTAGAGGGCATTGTTGTTAGGGAGAAGCTTCCCAATTGGGAACGTCTTTGGGATGACTTTGCTCAGGAGGAGACCCGGAGAGGTTATGTACAAGGCAGTTCATCTACAGGTCATGATGAGGAGAATGTGGCTCTCGCTGCCAACAACAATAAGAAATTCAAAAAGGGTCCTAAGGGTGGTAACAAACCCAAGGGTGAAGGGAAGAAAGACGTGAGCAAATTCAAGTGCTTTGAATACCACAAGTTTGAGCACTATGTAGGTCAGTGTCCTAACAAGAAGAAGAAACAAACAACAACTTCCGTAGCGGTGGAAGAATTTTCCACCAAGTTTGACAAGGAATTTTCCTTGGTTGTATGTCTATCCACGAGGACCACTCATTCAAATGTGTGGTATATTGACAGTGGTGCCTCTCGCCATATGACGGGGGTTCATGAGCACTTGATAGACCTTACACAGATTGGAGATGTTGAGGTGGTGCTTGGAGATGATCGGGTGGTCAAGGCAGTTGGTTGCGGGACTGTATCTTTTTAGAGGGAGTCTTTGCCTCCCATGTCTTTGACAGAGGTTCTATATGTTCCAGGCTTGAAGAAGAACTTAGTGTCAGTTTCTCCTATTGAGGAGAGGGGCTAAGAGGTCTTGTTCTGTGATGGGCATGTGCTCCTTTTCCCAAAGGGGTCTAGTATCACTTTGGCCAAAGTGATTGGGACTAGACATGAGAAGTTGTACAAGCTTATGTTCTAGCCAGCAAAAGCATTGATTCATACTACCAACAGCAGTGACCTATGTGAGCGATGGCACATTTTCATCATGCGGATCTGAGAGTACTGAGGGAGATGATGACTGGAGTTCCAAATTTCAGTTCAAAGCACCATGAGTTGTGCAAGTGGTGTGCTTTGGGAAAGTACACCAAGACAATTTTTCCTAGCAGTGACAGTAGAGCAACAAGGATTCTTGATCTCATTCATTCAGATGTATGTGACTCGATGTCTTCGGCATCGTTCACTGGTTTTCTATACTATGTTATATTCTTTGATGACTTCTCACGGAAGTCTTGGATTTTCTTCATGAAGACCAAATGATAGGTATTCAATCAGTTCCAAGAGTTCAAAGCTCTTGTGGAGAACCAGAGAGGAAAGAAAATAAGAGTTTTGGGGATAGACAATGGAGGTGAGTATCCCTCCAAAGAGTTCATGGACTTCTGTGCAGGAGAGGGCATCAAGAGAGAGTTGACTGTTCCTTACAACCCACAATAGAATGGGGTTGTAGAGAGGAAGAGCATGGCCATTTTTGGGGCTGTGAGAGCCATGCTACATGATCAGGGGCTGCCACTTTTTCTATGGGCCGAAGCATGCTACACTGCAGTTTATTTGCATAACATGAGTCCTCACAAGGCAATGGGGAGCATGACGCTTGAGGAGGCTTTTTCTGGGAAGAAGCTTGAGGTGGGGCACTTTCGGATTTTTGGGTGCATCACTTATTCATATGCATCTTCTGAGAAGAGGAAAAATCTGGAGCCTACGACACAGAGATGGATCTTTGTTGGGTACAGTGAGACTTCAAAGTCTTTCTGTATATACCTTCCATCCTTGAGGAAGATTGTCTTGAGGAGGGATGTCAGATTTGAGGACGAAGCCTTTAGGAAGTCTAGAGGGACAAAGAGGGGTGAGTAGTCTTCACCTCAGATTCAGGTGAGTCCGCAACAGACTACAGTGACACAGAGTTCCGGGCCACTAGTTTCGATGACGATATGTTCACAGGTGATAGGGTCACAGGGTTTCTCATCACCTAGGCACCTAAGGGGTGAGAAAGTGCCTAATGTGGACCCTAGTCATTTAATTTGTGAGATGCAAATTAAAAGGTGACTTTTTGAGACTTAGGGAAAGTGTGTGGATAAAGTGATTTAATTTCCACCGTTGATCTCATCTAACCTCCACCGTTGGATGAAGAGAATTTTCACCTTCCCTCATGAGGTCAATTAGGGTTGGAGGGCGCACCCATTGCTGGGTTGTTGAGACATTTGAGAGAGCAATTTCGAGCTTGAGAAGAGGCCATTTTTGCAGAGCTAGGGCACACATCCCAAGGATGATAACTGGCACGGAAATTAAGGCAAGAGGTTCAACATACATAGGAGGTCATACAACACGAATTTTGAGGTTCGTACAGTCTTTTGTGTGCACAGAAATAGAGGAACAAAACAACATTTAATTTTGTCCGTACAGTACATATTTATTAGTCTGTACAGTCGTACTTTTGTCATAGTTTTCGAAGAGGAATAGTCGGTCGTACGACGATCGTACGGTACAGATTTCGTACAGTCACTTCTTGCACAGAAAACGAGGCAGGTGGTTGTGTGGGTTTTCTAGAAAGTTTGGCACGGTTTCCAAGGAGGTCGTACGACCATTAATACACCCAGAAATTTGTTGTAGCTGTTGGCACGAATTTCAAGGTCTTACTGCCATTTGGAGGCACAAAAATTGAGGGGCGACCCTGTAATTTATTGCAGAAAATTCTATAAAGCGTTTTGTGGAGTTTTGCTCATTTTCCTGTGTGAAGACTTGCCACAATTATCGAGATAAGTTTGTCATTTAAATTTCTGAAGATGAATATGTTGTAACAAAATTTCTTTGAAGCTCCCAAATAACAAAAACTCTGTCTCTTACTAGTTTTCCCCTCGTGGGTTTTTCCAGGGTCGTTGTTAGACCGAAAATATCTCTGTTAATATTTTTTGAGTTTGTGTTGTTGATATTTTATTTCTGCGTTATAAACGATGTTCAAAATCCTCATGTTTCAGTTCCGAAAATTATTTCTGTTGTATTTAATTGGTTGTTATAAATCTGGGTTTGAACAATTAAACATTGGCTGAAAAATCAGCGAGACTGAAACTGGGTTGGGGTCTGAAATTTTACAATTGATAATGTTGATATTTCACAAGAGAAGGAGATCTTTCAAAAGTATATGAAAACCCTCCATAATGAAGAAATGGTTTGGAGGCTAAAATCTCGGGCTCTATCGCGTCAAGCACGGGACAAAAACACTTCTTTCTTTCATAAGGAGGCAAAGGCTAGACAACACAAGAATAACGTGGAGGAAATCAAGACATAATCAGGAGCACTTATTAATTCCTTCGAGGAAATTGAAAAGGCAGCAACCTCCCATTTTGGAAATCTTCATACCAAGGAAGGAGAAGACAACCAAGATCTGAGCAAACAGTTTGTAGAGCACATCCCCGCCTTAATCAAAGAGGAGGATAATATTGAGCTAAATAAGGAGATGGTCACAGCGGAAGAAGTCAAAGATGTTATAAACCATTTTGATCCAGACAAAGCTCCTGGTCCAAATGGATTTATTTTACATTTTTACAGGAAATGTTGGACAGTCATCAAAACAGATCTCATTCGCATGATAAGATATGTGCAAAAGTCTTGCAGGATGGGAGGTGCCACCAAATTATCATTTCTAGCTCCGATTCCAAAGGACAAAAACGCCTCTTCCTTTGATAGATATCGCCCCATCTCTCTTTGTAATGTATCCTACAAAATCCTGGTAAAAGTTATAGCGAACATGCTGAAGCTGATGTTACCCCGACTCATTCTTCCAAATCAAGGAGGCTTTGTTGCAAAAAGACAGATTTGGGACAACATCACCCTGGTCCAAAAGGCGATCCATTCTAGTTTCAACTACTGAGAAAGAGGTATGGTCATTAAAATAGATATGGCAAATGCAATTGAACGACTAAAGTATAGTTTCCTCATTAAAGTGTTAAAAAAAATTGGTTTTAATCACTCCTTTATCTCTTCGATCGAAGCTTGCATTGCCACCCCCTGGGTAGCACCTCTAATAAATGGCAAGCCAACCCCCTTTCTTCAAGCCACTAGAGGATTAAGATAGGGTTGCCCTCTCTCCCCAATGTTGTATGTTCTAATGGAAGAATCCCTAAACAAAAGACTAGAATATGAAAGAAGAATAGGCTCCATTCTAGGGCTGAATTTTGCAAGGGGGTTAAAAGAATAAATTATTTCCAATTCGTTGATGATACCCTGCTGATTGGCGAAGCCTCTCAAATAATGGCTATCTGATTTAAATTGGTCTTAGATCAGTATGGCGAAGCCTCAGGGGGAGTCATAAACAAACACGAGCCAAATTTATGCTTGGAACATTAAGGAAAGTACTCTGGTAAGAATTGAAAATATATTACAATTCCCTTTCTCGGTAGACTGGAATGTTTTTAAATATTTAGACACCCTCATCATCCTAAAAGCTTTCCCTGGGGAGGCGTGGAAAGTTATCCTCCAAAATATTAAGGATCAATTTGAAGTTTGGGGAGCAATTTGGTTGAATCTGACAGGATGAGTGGTGTTAGTAAAATCAATTTTATCCTCTTTCCCAATCTCTCAGTTTTCAACACTCCTAGCTCCAATAGGGATAAAAAAGGCAATGGCCCAATTAATTCGTAAATTCATTTGGCAAGGGGGAAAAGAGAATGAGAAAAAAATTCACATGGTCAATTGGTCCATAGTCTGCGCCCCTAAAGAGCACGGTGAGTTGGGAATCCAGGATCTAGAATTGATAAACAATGCGCTACGTGCAAAAATACTATGGAGAGTAGTCTCAGATGGCAACGAATGGTGGAAGAAGGCAATATGCTACAAATATCTAACAAGAAATTGAGGAAGATGCTTAGACATAGCCCCCATATAAGATGTAGGTTCCCCCATATGGAAATTCATAAATTCCTCTGTCCCGCTCTTGCGGGATCATCTTTTTTGGTGCCAGGGAAATGGGAAAGAAATTAATATCTGGGAGGACTCCTTTTCAGCCTCGGGAATCCTATATGATCTTCCCTCCTTGGTCTCTTTCCGAAATTGGCTAACTACTCAAGGAAAATCCTCCATCTTTGACATCTTGGACTGGAACAAAAATGGATCTTGGAAGGGGTGGAATTTGGGAGAGGTACCCCCAAATCTTATATCAGCCTCTCGTCTCTTCCTCTTGACAATAAATGGATCTGCTCTAGTGCATCTCCATCAGAAGGATAACAGAGGTTAGGGAACCTCAGGATATTCGATGAAGGAAGGTTACAAAATACTCCACACCCAATCCCAATTGCTAGAAAAATTGAATATTTGGAAGGACATTTGGAGCGCAGACAGGCTCCCTAAGATAAAACATTTTTAGCTGGCAGTTATCCCATAACAAACTGCTAACAAGGGAAAATCTGCGTAAAAGAGGGTTCTTGGGACCTTTTCATTGTGCCCTTTGCAAACAAAATATCGAATCTACAGAGCATCTCTTCCTGAGTTGCAAATTCTCCAAGCAAGTACATCAAATAGTCTGCTCTGAATTAACTCAACAAATTGCTTGGCCATCTTCCTGTCGAGCTCTGATTGGGAAATGGAGCAAAGCCTCGTTCTTCAAAAACCGATCTTTCGTCATGTATGGAAGGCGTCCATAAAAATTTTATGCTGGTAAATTTGGTTGGCAAGGAACAAACTTATTTGTAAAGAGAAAACGACCTCTCCTTCCTCAGTCACAACCCACGTGTTGGGCCAACTGGGAGAGTTCCTCTCGTCACGAAAAATAAAGGACCAATTAGAAAAAGCAGAAGAGCATTGGTTGACTAAAATGAACATCCCAACAACCTACTCTCCTAAAATTCTTCACAAATTATGTTGGCAGCTTCAATTTTCTCATCAAGAATACAACCTTTGGCTTTCTTTTCAAGCGAGACACATCCTATGCTTTGATGGGTCTTAGAAAGGAAACCCAGGGGGGGCAGGTGTGGGAGGGGTGTTGTACAGCCTCAGAGGAAAACGTCTGCTTGACTTCTCTTTGAACTTGGGCACAAACTCCAACAATATCGCTGAGGCTTATGTGATTTATCAAGGGATCCTGATAGCATAGGCGCAACAGTTGAATTGTATAACAATCATTGGTGACTCAAAAAATATTATTCGCTACTTCGTCATGGGAAGCTTCAAAGAATTATAGATTGAACGAAAATTATATTGACATGCACATCAACAAAATTCTTCCACATTCTACGTGAAAATAATAGGGACGTTGACAAAATGGCAAATCGGGCAATAGACATGACACCAAGATTCTTGAAAGTTCGGGGGAAGGTCTTATTTGCAGCCCAGCCTTAACGAATTGGCCCCACGTCTTATATGAGCCACTTGGCTCTAGGTTATCCATCGTAAGACACATGGAGGGTTCTTGCATGACAAGAATAGTTTTAAAAGAGTAGGGAGGTACCCCCACTACCTCCTGGCTCGTGGGATTCTGCAATATGAGCTTGGCTCCAGTCCCATCCACGACGAAGAACGGTCACTCCATGGATTTCCCTTGTGAGACTCCTCGACAACCCGTACTTTGCAACAACTAGCCAGCGCTAACAAATATGGTTCTAAGGACGGATGAAAAGGTAGTAATCATGAATTTAAGTGTGGAAGCTCAACAAGTACATGCCATCTCAGCCTCTGAAGGACCTCTGCTTCGTGGGAAGATTTCCAAACATCCGCATTCATGCACCCTCAGTATTCGACGCTCTAATAAAAAAGGAAGCCTACCATGGCTCCCTCATACCTTTGGGCAAAATTCCCATCTTCAAGTTCCTATATCTCTTATGGAAATTGCAGTCTCGAAATTCAGGGATTCAGGGGGAGGGACATTTCACTTATCTTTTGGACAAAAGGTAGATTGGTGCGGGGTATCTGTGGGCAATTTCGTGTTAAGAAAAACCTGGTGTGGCGGTGGAAAGTCCAGCCTTCGACCCTCCCTCGACTCAAAACTCCAATCGAGTGCTCAATTATATAGGAATCCAGGTTGTGCTCCTCTTTTCTTCCTTGCCTTCACTCATTTTCAATTTCCTCTTGTTAAAGTTCCATGTCGTTTTATGTCAACCCACCACCGCCTTTGGACACAAAGAAGATTCTTGGCCAACCGGTTTGGCATTATTTGGGTGACGACTCGGGCCCCTTCAGACATTGGCTCCAACACTCTATCACTCGTCATGGCTCACGGGAATGGTCAGCAACAAGCTCGGTTGCAGGTTGAGGACGAGCTGGTGGACAATAACTTCACATCTACGCATCGACGTTCTCTCAGAGTCGACTCACACAGTTCGACCCTCTCCTTCACATTGGAAACGCTGGCACAACACTGAACGCTTATTGGGAAACTATAAGATGAGGTGGACTTCCTTCGTAGGCAGGGGGAGATGATGCAATCTAGGTTGGATGCGAGAGAAGCTTCTACAGAGTGTTCAGTTCAGATCCATAGCGAAACGATCGACATCATACTAGGAACTAGCTAGCATACTCTTCTGCCAGATCTGAACGTGGCTTTGGAGCCTCCTCTCGATGAAGTCTTCATAAAAAAGAACAATAGAGCAGCATTCTGAATTTTGTAAGCCTTTGTAAGGTGCAACATCGCCATTTTTTAATGTCTAAATTTTGGTTCTGGCTTCGCTTGAAAAATCAACAGGAACAATTAAGCTACTCTTGTAATCAATAGAATTACTATGCTAGACTCCATTACCAACACATGTCTATGTACTCAGCGAATTCCATCACGCCTTATTTTATAAGTACAATTTTCATCAGTTTTTGTTAAAAAAAAAAATAACAAAGGCACCCTCCTTATTTTGTATAGAATAGGTAAGGTAGGCAAACATAAAACCTAAGTCAACAAGGCAACCCCACATGGAGCACTCACAATACAAGCATGAAAAGTGTCACACTAGGGTTTTACCCAACCTTAAGGTGGTGTGCCCTCCAAGCATGATGATCCTTAGGCCCAATGCCCCAACATAGAGGGACTTATTAATAACTAACATAATGGGCCTTTATTAATGACTAGGCCACCTT
>SNQJ01S0023868.1:14473-28478 GCA_010110895.2 Picea sitchensis | reverse complement strand
GACTCTGATGGACCTTTGCACATTTATTACATCCCTAGGAAGTATCATAACATACCACCTCTTTGAAAAGAGTTGTCCTCAAGACTTGCAATGAAGAAGTCCACTTGGTAAATCTGTAAGACTAGGTCCCATATACAAGTGTTAGCCCTGACTTCCAACTGGTGAAACATGGAATGTCTTAAGGAGTGGGATAAATGGACTAAGTACATAATTTGAATTGCCAAAGATAAATAGGTGGAGTAGATATCAGTAGAAGAATGCTCAGTGCAACAAACAAGTCGACTATCATGTGCTGTGTTGGAAAAATTCATAATCACTAATGGAGCCACGACTAAGGAATGCTTTTCCTCCTTAGGAACTTAGGAAGTGAAACAACCTCGGAATCCTTGTTGGCAGCTTCAATGAAAAATGAAAGGTTTGCTTACACTTTCTCATTGGATTGGAGTGCTAATATACTATGAGACTATGCTCTTCAATAAGCTTTGCCATTTTGATATGACAGGAGATGGGGTATTGTTCAATTCTTCCTTCATGATCATGGAAAAGAAGTCCACTTGGTAAATATGTAAGAGTAGGTCCCATATACAAGTGTTAGCCCTGACTTCCAACTGGTGAAACATGGAATGTCTTAAGGAGTGGGCTAAATGGACTAAGTACATAATTTGAATTGCCAAAGATAAATAGGTGGAGTAGATATCAGTAGAAGAATGCTTAGTGCAACAAACAAGTCAAATATCATGTGCTGTGTTGGAAAAATTCATAATCACTAATGGAGCCACGACTAAGGAACGCTTTTCCTCCTTAGGAACTTAGGAAGTGAAACAACCTTGGAATCCTTGTTGGCAGCTTCAATGAAAAATGAAAGGTTTTACACTTTGTCATTGGATTGGAGTGCTAATATACTATGAGACTATGCTCTTCAATAAGCTTTGCCATTTTGATATGACAGGAGATGGGGTGTTGTTCAATTCTTCCTTCATGATCATGGAAAAGGAGAATGCATGCTTCCTACATTTTTCTAGTGAGTGATCCAGAATCACTGGTTTTCAAGTTCAACTTTTGAATGATCCTAGTTTTCTTTAGAACTTTCTTCAAATTCAAGTAACCACTTCTTGGTTCTATTCTTCATAACCCATAGCATATGCAAGGAAAATTTATTGAGAAGGCCATATTCCTCAATTCAGAAGGCTAAGATATCCATTTTGCAAACATTAGGTTATTGGGTGTATGGGTGCCTACAACTTGCTTAATATAAAATGTGGTAATTTATTGATGGAGATTACGGGTATGGATACCTTTTTGGATGTATGGATTGTATGCCACTAATATTTTTTAATGATGTGACCAATTTGCCACTTAATAAAAATATGGTTGGAACCACCTAGATAGTAACCAAATCCCCCTAGCAAAAAATACCATGTGTAGCAAATACTAGTGAAATATGTAGAGGCTTAATGACAACGTATATTCCCATAGACCGTGAAGGTATGACTTGTTAAATTATGAGCTTGATTTTTTGTGCGGATTGATTCTTTTATTTTCTTCAATACTTTGATTCCATCTTAATACACTTCAACAATAGCAAATCATAACCGAATAGCAATAACTATGTAGATAAGTAAGCATGCACATCAACAACACATATACCCTAGGGAAACCCTGTACAGGGAGAAAACCCCCAACAAACGATATTCTTTTATTGCATTAATAATGTAAGATCACTTACAAATATCCACCATGAATGTTCTGCTCTTAAAGAGCTTGCCAATATGACTATGACCTGATAAAGACCTAAGAGACCTTGCCGATTCCCAGATAAAAGGGGTGTCCTTCTTCAAAAGACGCGTGAAACCTTTAGTGATAGTAGCATAGTTCACTATAAACCTACAAAGAAAGTTAGTTTTCCCCTGTAGACCGTGAAGTTGTCTAATCGTGCGCGGGGGAGACAATTGAAGTATTGCCTCAACCTTGAGTGGATCTACCATGATCCCAGTCTTAGAAACTAGAAAACCTAAAAGACTACCAGACTTAACGCGAAAGATGCACTTGTGAGGGTTTAACCGAATCCTATAATAGCAACATCTTTCGAAAACAAGCCGAAGGTGAGTAACGTGATCTACTCTCTTGCGAGAGTGAGCAGCAAGATCATCAAGTTAAGCTTTGACTATCTGCTTAAGATCATGAAACACAAAAGTCATGGCACGTTGAAAGGTTGCTCTGACGTTTTTAAGGCATCTTCCGGTATGCAAAAGTTCCCCAAGGACAAATAAATATCTTCTTGTGTTGATCCTCGTGTTTAATTTGAATTTGATTATATTCTGAAAATTTGTCGAAAAAGAAAATACTTTGCTTCCGGCACACTCGTCGAGAATCTGATCGATGAAAGGTGTGGGGAAGTTGTCTTTCGGACATGCCTTGTTCAAGTCATGAAAATCCATACATACACGGATGGTTCCTTGCTTCTTATCTACAGGAACGGAGTTGGATACCCATTCGGTTAAAGGAATCGGGTAGATGAAGCCAGCGTTAAGTAGCTTCTCCACCTCTGCCTTAATAATAGGGGCCTTTTGAGGGTTGACAACTCTAAGACATTGCCGAATAGGCTTAGCATCCGGATAAGTTTTAATTTCATGTTCGACAATATGAGGGTCAATCACAGGCATCTCTTCATAGGACCAAACAAATACGTCTCGGAATTCCTTGAAGAGCTTGGTGTAGATCATGATTTCTTTTGGCGAACAATCCGCACCGATATTTACGTTTTCAACCTTACCAGGGGTATGGGAGATGTCGATCTGGACAGTAGGAGAAATACTCGCAACGTTTCCTTCGTCATAAATGTCGTGCGTATCAAGTGAAACTACGACGTGATCGACTATCTCGCTCAAATTAGATCGAAAGTCGTCTGGTTCGATTCTTTCAAGTTTCGCGAGAAAATACAAACGGTGATGCATATCATCCCAAGGTTTGTCAGAACCATTCATGGCTTCGTTTGAAGGCAAAGTCCTGTTGAGGCAATCATGTGACCAAGACAATGAGGTGGCCCACACGGGCCTAGACACGAGATCCTCCTCGTCTGTCAGCAAGGGAACATAATTGGGATCGACGAAAGAGTCAAGAACAACTTGATACACAATCTCTGCTATCGATATTTACGTTTTCAACTTTACTAGGGGTATGAGAGATGCCGATCTAGACGGTAGGATAAATACTCACCATGTTTCCTTTGGCATAAATGTTGTGCGTATCATGTGGAACTACGACGTGACCGACTATCTCCGCTCAAAGTAGATCGAAAGTCGTCTTGTTCGTTTCTTTCAAGCTCTGGGAGAAAATAAGAACGGTGATGCATATCATCGCAAGGTTTGTCGGAACCATTCATGGCTTTGATGATGGCTTCGTCTGAAGGCAAAGTCCAATTGAGGCAATCATGTGAACAAGACAACGAGGTGGCCCACACGGCCCTAGAAACAAGATCCTTTCACGAGGAAAACAAAGAGTGCGGAAAAAAGACTATATGACGACGATCATAGCATAAATCCAATTGCGGCCTAGTAGCATGTTATAATCAAGAGGCGCATCAACCACCTGTACTTCCACCTCTACCAGTTTTCCCACCTAACTGGATCGGAAAGGCATGGAAAATACCGTGAGGGTGGAAGGAATGACCGTCAAAAGCAGTCAACATGTTTGATGACTTGGAAAGGGTCGGAGAACCGATAGCTTTTCAACAAACCATGGACATCACACACATAGCGTCGCCTTCATCAATAGCCGCACGTTTGATGGTATACTTTGAATACTCCACATGGATTTGGAAAGCCACATGGTAAGGCAAGCGAGGCTTAACATCTGTGACGTCAAACTTGATAAGCTTTGAGCCACTGGGTTCTCCTAGAGCAGAGAGTAAAACAATCCTTTGTGAAGGACACGTCTCAAGTACCTCCAAAGCTGACATAGCACAAGGGGTTTGGCCCAGGTCCTCAACAATAGAGTAGTTCTGGGCGGCTCTAGCATTTGGATTATGGGTAGAGCGCTTGAGTACGCCTTTCAGAATACAAGGCTGTGGCTCTGGTTTCTCAATCTGTAAAGTCGTCTCCGGGGGAGGAGGAGGATATTCTAGACCAGGAATAGTTTGTTTAGAACTATAGTCTCGAGATCGAGTGGCTACATCACTTTTTGCATCAACCATATTGATATATAAACAGTGGTCATCTTGCGACTGTTGGTTTTGACCTCCACCAGCCGCATTTGCAGCGTTTGAGGAGGTCGAGGCTAAGTGTTAATTATGTGTGAATGGATTCGTCATCACGACAGGTGATTGAGCTAAAAGCCTCGCAGCTTCTGCAAGGTTGGGGCACAAATAGGTAAGGTGATCATTTATACAAAGCTTACAGGGAAACTTCACCTTACATTTTTCTCGTTTGCCCTCTCCAACACTATTACTCGTCTTCTCATTATTGTCCTTGGATTTATTACCATTTTTCCCACCCTTACGGTTATTACGTCCTTTTTTCTTATTCCCTCCTGGTGGTTGGCTACCATTTGGGTTGGTCGACGATTGCACTGAGTGTAGAATCGCTGACTTAGTGGGATTGGATGACACAGATGAGGCTGGTCCTCCTACAGACTGGCTTAAAGACAACTCTTTTAACTGGTTCGTCACCGAGTCTGCAGACTTTACATTGGCGGAACCTACAATGTCATAGGCATGAGGTCCGGATGTCTGAAGGAAGTTTGGTGGGGATTGAGGGCCATGTAGGATCGTGACTCTCAGGGTCATTCATTAACTTAGACAAATTTGGCAGATTAAGCGTGGCCAAAAAAGGGAGACGGGGTTGAGACATCTTGCCCCAACCTCCTGGGAAAGATTGCACTTGCGGATTCAGAGGCCATCCGGGGTTCTGGTAAACACCATGGCCCTGTCCGGCATTATAAGGCCCTCCTCCCGGCTGATTCATATAAGGTGGATTGGGCATCATTACAGCTGGAATGTTCTGTTGAGGGTTATAGAAACTACCCGCAGATGGATTAGGTCTAGGTTGGGGGTTGCCCAAAGTGTGAAACTGACCTCTCCTGAGTTGGAAACCGGAGGATAGAGGCGGATTTGTCATGCCAAGTGTATTGGTCAGAATCTGCATCAAGGAGGTAGGATTGTAGGACGAAACTTGAGTCGAAGCTTGTTCGACGGGTTGACTATTCCACCCAGAAGTAGGAGGATTGGACCTAGGGTTAAAAGCATACATACCTCCTATATTAGGAGTCATTTGAGGGATTTGAGATCCACCAAATGAAAAAGGAGTGTACGGAGGTGTGCTGCCGCCAAGCCCAATGCTAGCATTAGGGCCAACAGCTGGGATGGACTTCGAAAACTATGAGGTGAAATTAGGCATATCATAAGAAAATGGACTAGAAGCCATAGGGATGGACTGAACATTGTAGCTTGGTGAGTGTCCAAGAGACCCAAAGGGGTTCGATGCGGTAGCATGAGCATTAACTATAGGTCCGGCCATAGTAATGATAGGTGCCTCCGGTACTACAACCATGGAGGTTGCAGGAGTCGAAGGGGTGCCATTAACTACAGTGGGTATGGGAGTAGAAGGGCTCCCAGAATTCTGAAGACCAGGTTCAATACTCATCCTTGTAGAATCACAAGTTTGAGTAGTGGATGTGTGTGTACCATGTGTAATGACTCTACGCCTTTTAGAAGGCAAGGACACGAAATCCGGTGGTAACTGTAATAAGGGATGAGACTGGCGGGGCAACTGGTCCGACTCCACGATGACCTAAGACTTTAAAGATAAAAAATATATCGTAAGGCCAACTAGTAAGCAAAGAGCACACCAAAAGTCAAACGGCCAATATGCATGCAAACAAGCTAAAGTGGCTAAGTGGCCTCCCTCCCTAAAGAAGGTATGTCTCGTCCAGGAGGGACTTGAGACTCCCTGCTAAAGATCGGAGGTAACAAAATCAGTTATAGGGGCCCTCGTGGGCTTAACAACCAGTCGGTCAGACCCCCCCGGAGAGGTAATCCTCCATAAAGGCTGTGTGCTGTCCGACCCCTATCTGACCCAGGGTACCTGCAGAATAACCCCTGCAAGTAACCTATGAGATACCTAAGTCAAGCAACTAATAAACCATTGTATAATCGATGCACAGGCGAACAGTCGTAAGTCCGGATCACCGTATGGGCAGGGTAGCAAAGCCCGAAACCTTGAAAGCACCGCCTCTCATGGAGGTATGGGCACTAGCAAGATCCCCAAATACGAATAAATCCACAGAAATATCTCTGACGCTAGGCGAGTATCCGGGGGATATCCCTTCAACCAACCTCACGCGACCTCGTGATTAACTCCGGTGTGAGCGGAGCCTCCTGATCTTACCAATTATACAATGGATTTCTCCACTCCCTGACTGAGACACATATGTTGATTTAATTGCCTTGGAGAAGTTTACTCACAAAATCCTATTCCAAGGCACTAAATCCTAAACTAGTTTGTGCACCCTAGAAAATAAAATCGTTACTAATAAATTTTAAATTATAGCGTTGATTTTATGGCCATGATTACTCAAAAAGGTATATGGTGATGAAACCAATGGTGTTATGACTCTGCAAGAAAGTAAATATGAAGATAATGCAAAGTCCTAACTTTATTTTTTGATGATGCTCCTAAAAAACGATGCAATTTTCAAATTCAAATCTACGATTCGGAAGTAAAGATGCAATCTTTCACTGTATGTACTAAGCTAATGATAAAAACTCAAAAGACAAAAATGCCAAGCAATGCAAAATGCCTATTTTTTTGTATTTTCAATATATTAAAACTGAAAACGCATGGACTGAAAAGTAACTTGATATATAAACCTAATGTGTATAAAAGAAAGACAATTCAAGCAGGATATCAAGCAACAAAGCACCCAGTCCAATGTACAAGGACAATAAAAATGAATAGATGAAGAGAAAAACTTCGCCCAAAAATTCAACAAAAAGAGGGTTTCCTGTCATCCCACAAGCACTCAACAGGCACTATAGAGACCTAAGAAGGCTCAACAAGCATAAAATCCCACCCAACAAACACTAGTCCAAGCAAAAAAGGCAAGGTAAAAGGTGTACGCGTTTGTTTGGGCAAACAATGCATATATACGCATCTTGCAGTGAGACAACACGCGTGTGTATGCGACTATCAAGCAAAAAGGTGCGTATATGCTTTGAAACAAGGCCAGGCAAGGGAAACAAAGTGAAAACTCAGACCTGGAGTTAACATGAGCTGTCAAGCAATGACACGACAAGAACCACAATAGAAACAAGAGCAATCTAAGGAGAAAAGTACTTCAAACCCTAAGAAAGAAGATTCATCCCCAGTATGGTCGCCAATTCTGTTACAAAGAAAATCTCTCTATGACTAGGGTGAACCAGATCAGACAGGAGTGACTGTAGAAATCGACTCAATTCCAACATATGCTATATCACATAATGTGCAAAGGAGGTAAGAAAGAGGCCTACCTCATCCAAACATTTGATGATGTCCACCGTTGAGCACTTCGACCGAAAGCTTTATACCTGTAAAAAGTTCTCAACAAACAAGCAAAGCAAGCATATAGTGATAATATAACAGGTTAGCACATTAGATAGCATAATCCATTAATATACAAAACAAACATGCCCATGGATCATAATACATATATTTCCAAGATATCAATTGGACGAGAAAGGAGTATTTCTATTAATAAATGATCAACAGAAGTGAAAACATTACAGACGTTCGTATCAGCATGGTTCGGAACCGAGTAACCAAGTTCCTTCCAACTGGGCCTCCACCACTTCAATCCTCCACAGAAGGCAAGCTCATATAAGGGAGATAAAGAGGTTCTCCATCAATGAGGGAAGAGTTTGGGGGCTGAACACTGTGTTCAGACTTAAAAGACAAAGGGATGCAGACTCAATAATGAAGTAATAATTTCTCCAGAGTAACTTTGCTCTCAAAGTTGAATTTTCTCTCATTTTCCATAGCTCGGAATTGGCTTCTTTATAGCCTTCAAAATGCAATTGAAGGGCCGAGTCAGAACGTTTCTAGTATATGGAAGGCCAAGGATTGAAGATCTTCTATCGTGACATGGAAACTCGACATTTATTTTTGATTTTTTGGCACAAATCCCGATGTACGCGGGCTGTAGTGGAGCAACCAGCGTATACGCACGCTGTATAACTTGGAAGGTGTGTACAAGTGGAAAAATATTTATTTTTGTCTCTAGATTCATTAATCAGGGAAAGTCAGTCTGCATAGGGGAATGGAGTAAGACCCTCTCTGCAAGATTGCATAGGGTGAGGCAAATCTTGTTCTAACAATCAACTCTTCTGCTCTGACCATAAACCTACCAATACAGATAAAAATATCTGCTTTTAGAAGCTGCCAGATAAATGGTGCATATGCTTTTGTTTTGTGGATTCAATCAGATGTTTTGAGCAAAAATGCCTCAAGGCTATTAACTATGGGTGTAGAATAAAAAATAATGATGCTTAGAGAAAGGGCCTGAAAAAAGCTTGACTGGAAGACTATTACTGCTTCTGGCCATACACATAGTATCCTAAAAGTCCATTTGTGGTGAATAAAAAAAATCTTGTTTTTTGTGTGGTCAATAACTTCTCCAACAACAAAGAATCTGTAGTGAGGTGGAAATAAAAATGGATGGCTTATCAAGGGTTTGCCCTTTCTTTTTTCTTTTGACAGAAATACAGCTTGCACTAACACAAAAATAGTATAGGCAAAACAGTGATGGGAAAAAGGAGAATCTAAAGCTAAAAAAGACACAAGTAGGGGATTATTTTGGGGGTTATAACACATGAGAAAACAGAAATTATAGAAACTATGAAAGTGACAGGAGAAGAATATGATCACAAGTAGTAATGGGAGAGAAACGAAAGGACAAAAAGAACATATGAAACTGTAAAAACAATGAATCAAACAAAATAACTATAGTGCTACTTATCTACTGGATTGCACTATGATAGCATGAAGAACCAACAAATGCTGCAACACAAGGCCCAAAAAAGTGCTATAATACCACTTGTTATGTTATTACATCCTCCATGCTGCAAAGTATGTCATGAAAGCTCACTAAGATGATGCAATAAAATAAATAAGAGTGTTTGATCCACCCTATTCCAAAGAAGTGGCATTCTCCTAACCACTTTAAGAGGGCAACTTCAAATAAACATTCCATGAATCCTAATTTATAGTTAGGTTAGCTACACTAACCCTAATCCACCACTTGTGGATCTTATTTAATGACTAACATAGTGGGCCTTATTTTATAACTAACATAGTAGCCCTTTATTAATGACTAGGACACTTTACATTAGTTGGACACTATACATCCACTAAGTTTAACTCCAATGGACCCTTAGGTTTTTATTACATCAACTAGGGAGGGTCATAACAAATGCAACACTAAAAACTTGGAAACAGTGCATAGCTTTTTCAACAAGACCTTGAAAGTAGGAAGTCATCAGTGAATTGGTGATTAATCACCTCACCTTCCCCAGGAAACAAAATACCTCTGATCTGCCCCTATATTCTGGAAGCCTCAAAATAAAAATAGGGAGCAACCTTGCCTAATTGATTTATGCAACATAATCTTATCAGAAAGCACTCCATTGACAAAAACAAAAGCAAAAGCATTTGAAAACTGAGTATTGACAATAAACACAAACTGTTAGCATATTAGTAATGAAAAGCCAATCCATCTTGTCATAGGAATTATCAAAATCAATTTTAGCAAAAGAATCTGTTGACAAGTCAGTTTTACCCACACAACTCTTTCCCATGCCGTCAGGACTATCCAGAATATACCTACCTTATATAAATCTTGTTTGCCCTGGTCCAACTATACAATCTGCCACCCTCTTGATTCTAAGCATGATTGGGCACACCACAACCCAATCATGTACGTAGTTGCATTTTTTGGACTTAGCTTTATCAAGGCCTTGGTTCTACAGTTCTATACACACCATGTCTTGACAAACCACTTTCCACGTTTCCTAGAAAAATTCACATGACCATCCATGCCTAGAGATATTTCATTCTTTATTTTGGCTAGCGCCTCCCACAGTTCGTCTTCTGTGATTTCAGGTCCAAGTTAATCCCTTTCAGTACTCCAGAGTCCAAACTTTAGAAGGGACAAACTGCTGACACAATTGTCTGGTTGCTACAACACCAATGGATACCTAGCAAAAATGCTCTGAAAGTGCAAGCCAAACATGTGTTTGATTTCTGCTAAATCCTCTACCCAAATTCCTTTTGGATTCCTCAAACCCATAATTATTTCAGAGGTATTCTTCTATTTTAGATAATCAAGTAAAATTTAGAAGTCTCATCTCCTTCTTTGATCTAGTGAAACCAAGAGTGAATTCGTTGCACCCCTTGCACTATATTCCTCCATGCACCGGAGTAAATGCTCTTCCTTGTTTACCTCTTCCTGTAAGGTAACATTCGAGTCCTTGTTTGACTACTTCAGATTGGACTGAGTAAATAGTCCTAACAAAATTTCAAGTTGATTCTTAAAGTGAGACCAGGTAGGACCTCACTTCATTTAAGAAAGAACCCCAAATAACAACAAAGATTTTATGGTGCTTTGAGAAAGTGCTAGATAGGATGGAACGTCATACATTTAAACTTGCCTCCCCACCTAATCCAAGAATTCATCCTTTGTTTCAGGTTTCTTTACTTTAGAAATATGTTTATGACCCTAATCATGTGGCTAGCTAGACGTAAATAAAAGTGGATCCCTTAGCAAGAAAATCACGACTTTAGAGAACTAGGTAATGGACTAGTGGAAGCACTATTGACCTAAAGAATGCAGCTATGAACTCCTAAAAGCAAAGATAAGGCAACATTTTATCCATGTTTTGGCATAAATCCTTAGATTAATGCTCTCACAATTAGGAGCAGAACTCATTGCCAATTTTTTCTCATTTATTTTTCACTCTCTATATCATAAGTGGAAAAGCAAAGACCAACATTTCTATAAACAAGAGAATACACGTTATTGAATATTCATGTATGGGCATTTTAAGAATAGTTTACATGCATGCCCAGTGGTTGGCATGGAATTGCAGAAAAGTGAGGATGGTACCAAACCTAAAGACAAAGGAATATTGGTGGCAACTACAAGTAGGGCACTCACAAATCATGGAATTGAGAAAAGGGAATTGCCTTCTCCAAGATAAGAGAGTAGTCTTTTAGTAAATTACTAATGGGAGATATACGATGTACATGTTGATTTAAGGATAAAGTTTGATTCTGTGATGGGTCATGGAGAGATGCTAAGAAACTGAAAGAAATCCCAGAACTATACTGTATAGCTACAGGTATGATAGTCAATGTGCAAAAATCCTCTATATGCTTTAATGGGCAGGAAGAGAATCAAATCAGATGCATTCGTTAGCTTTTTCCTTAGAGCATTTATGAACTCTGGGATGGTTTTAAATGTCTAGGGTTCTTCATAAAACAAATGATTATGGTATAAATGATTGGAGATGGTTGTTAGCAAAGGTGGAAAAGAGAATAAATCATTGGTGTAATAGGTGACTATCAAAAGGTGAAAGATTAGTGCTTGTCAAATCTGTGCTGGAAGCTATCCCTCTTTACTGACATACTCTAGCCTATATTCAAAAGGGAATTCTAGAGAAAATTAGGAAAATAAGCTTCTGGTTTTTATGGTCTGGGAACAAGGAGAAAGAAGGAATTCCATTGGTAAAATGGCAAACAATAACCAAGCCAAAGGAAATGGGTGGACCGGGCCTAAAATAAAAACACATTCCATTTTGGAAAAGCTCTAGCAGCCAAGAATGTGTGGAAACTAATATCAAAAGATGGCCTCTAATATCAGATTCTCATTCAAAAATATATCGAGCCCAAGTCAGTGGAAGAATAGATTACAAGTCCACCAACAATGCGTCCATAGTATGGAAAGCGATGACATTAGCCTTCCCTTTGATAAGGAATTGACTAGCATGGAAGGTTGGTAACAAGACAAAGGTGAGGATTGGGATAGATCCTTGGGTGGGCAGTGGCGCTGATTGAAATCTGTCAGAAGCAGCAGTGGTAAACTCCCTCCACAGAGAAGGAATTTTCAACATGGCACAAGCACTTTCTCCAGAAATTTCTTCTATATGGTAGCAGGATTGGAAGAAGGTTGAGCAGATAGGACTAGAAGACCAGGGCAAGATCCAGTGGGATGCATACATAAATAAACCAAAAGTGTGTCATGTTCATATTAAAGAATCTGATGATTAACTTGTCCAGACTGAAAACCCAATCTTGGGGATTTACACTCCAAAGACAGGATACAAGGCAATGTATACCTCAGACAGACTAATTTAGTGGTGGAAGAATATTTGGAAAAATCAGATCCCCTCTAAAGACAAGAATAGTCATGTGGTTGGAAATTAGGAATAAAGCACTCGCATTGGAAGTTCTTTAAGAAAGGAATAGATGGGGGCCAAGCAGAGTATCCTGTGTAAAGGGGAAGGGGAGAAAATATAGGCCACTTATTAATATCTTGCCCCTACTCAGGAGAAGTCTGAACTGAAATGGATATTTTGATAGGGTTAAAGGATTGTTGGCAAGGATCTTCAATGGAAGAGTGTCTTAAAAAGTGGCAGCAAAAACCAGAACTCAAAGAATTCAAAGGCGTCCTCATTGATAGTTTGATGGAGCATCTGGCTAGCCAAGAATGCTAGAATTTTAAAAGATATATTCCACTTTTTCAATGTGCCCTCCAAGCAAGTCAATCTTTTCACATTTTAAATATGTATAACCAACCCCTTCTCAGAGACAGTTGATTCATGCTCCCGTAGTCAAATCTGGAGCATGGGGGTACTTTGATGGAGCTATTCAAGGTACCCACCAAAAAAGTGAAGCCGTATGTGTCATCTTTCTAAATGATTCTCACTGCATCAGATTTAAAGCCAGATTAGGGAAGGGATCAAATTACTATGCAGAACGTCATGCCCTAAAGGCTGAAACTACTCCTGAAAGTGGCAGCCCACAATGGCATCTCAAAATACAATACAGTTCTCTATTTTTACAGTTCATAGTGGCAGCCCACACAGGCCACTATGATACAGTTCTCTGTTTTTACAGTCTTACTGAAAAACGTATATTTTCTTTTTTTGTTGAAATTTTCTGAACAGTTTATGACCATATATCTCTTGGGGAGCAATTTTTGTTAAATCAAAATGCTGTTGACAGTATATGACAGCCACACAGGCCTAGGTTTCATTTTATTTTTAATTTTTGGAAGAGAAAAATCTGATGACGACTCTTTCATAATGCTGTAAGCATCTACAGAATGCATCTTTCTTTCAACTAGAATGAAATATACGATTTCTTTTACAGGGAAAAAAAGGGATAAGTTTGATCCAAAATATAAATATTAGTTTTTCGTGGCATGAATATTACTCTAGGACAATAAGAAGGATAATTACTAATCGCCTAAAGTTATTCAGAGATGATACAGGCCACTACAATACTGGCAACCCACAATGGCATCTCAAAAATACCAGTGTTTGGTTACTCATTGATAGTAGTCAAGTGGATGAATGTCTAGAAAAAAATGAAAAACCTCGTTCCGAGTCCAATATTTGATGAAATCACCGTGCTTTGAACATGTCTACGGAGAATTTAACAGAGAAGCAGATTCCTTGTCAAAGGTAGGACTACAGCTGGTTGATGGTACAGGGATATGGAGAGAAATCAAGGATGATAATCTCATACAGGAAACACCCATTCTCCATCCTCAAATGAGGATTCCCTTGACAGCAATATTTCCGATGTTTAGAGATGATACAGTTCTCTGTTTTTACAGTATTACTGAAGAATGTACATTTTCTATTTTTTGAAATTTTCTGAGCAGTTTATGAGCATATATCCCTTAGGGAGCAATTTTTGTTAAAGCATAATGCTGTTGACAGTATATGACAGCCACACAGGCCTAGGTTTGA